>JALPQI010001331.1:0-137010 GCA_025490895.1 Thaumatotibia leucotreta | reverse complement strand
GAGGGTCACCCATATTTTAAATGTAAACTCCCAATCAAAAGGTGCGACGCGTGTCACAGAGTAGGGCATGTTGACAAAGATTGCCCTTCAAAGAGAGAGAACTCTGAGAAAAAGTCAGTTCTACGTATATCTTTAAAATCATATAACGATAACAAATATTTCAAGCCTACAACTGTTAATGGTAAGGAGTTTGAATGCTTCATTGATTTCGGGAGCGATTGCACTTTAATTAGAGAGACTGACGCGCGTAAAATATCAGACAATTGGAAGTTGACGGACTTGCCAGTGCTTACAGGGTTCGGGGATTCCTTAGTTAGCTGTATAGGAAAATTTAACGTTACTATCGAAATAGACTCTGCTCAGGCAAATTTGGAACTCCTTGTCGTCCCAGATCATCTTCTAAAAGTACCATTATTGCTAGGACAAACTTTTACTGAACAGGAACACATTGTGGCGTACAAAACTAGCAGTTCGCTCAAAATTTCAACCAATGCGACACAAGCTAAGGAATGTATACGGCTTTATGTAAGCGAGACCGTAAACATTAATGGCTATACTATTGTAGACGTATATTCGAAACCTGTATACGACGGTGATACATTCATTGAGCCTAGTATGTGTCTTCAACCGGGGCGTGAATATGAAGTCATACAAAGTGTTATTCATATGACTAAAGGCTGCGGTAAATTGGTCATTAAGGGAATAGGTGCTGAGAGTTTTAAGATAAATAAAGACACTTTAATAGTACGTACAATTCCACTTAAAGAATTACCCAAGCTAGAAGATTCATTTAGCGTTAACAGAATCGAAAGTCGTAGTGATACACAAGCGTCTGATTTCTTGATCGATGACACTATGATAAATGTGGACAAGGATATAGGCGCTGAAGATAGGATCAAATTAATAAGCTTGCTTAATGAGTACAGGGATTGCTTTGCGTTTTCGACTAAGGAGCTAGGGTGCGTGGCTGACACGGCGATGGACATAAAACTTAACGATTCTACACCTGTGGTATATAGACCATATCGGTTACCTTATACTGAGCGAGAAGTAGTTAGGAATATAGTTCAAGTACTAGAAGAGTCCGGTATAGTCCAGCAGTCGTCATCAGAGTATGCATCGCCTATTTTGTTAGTTAAAAAGAAAACCGGCGATTATCGATTATGTGTTGATTTTAGGGCCCTCAACAAACGTACAATTAAAGAACACTACCCTCTCCCGAGAATTGACGATCAATTAGATAACCTATCTGGACATAAATTTTATACGACGTTAGATTTAATGTCGGGATATTATCAAATTCCAATGGCAGAACAGTCCAAGCATTTAACTGCATTCATTACGCCTGATGGGCATTATGAATTTACAAGAATGCCTTTTGGGCTAGTTAATGCTCCGTCGACTTTCCAAAAGACCATCAACAACATCCTAGGTAATGCCAGGTTTAAAGATGCGTTAGCATACATGGATGATGTGAACATACCATCGAAAACTATTGAGGCGGGTTTTATAAAATTACGAGAGGTTCTGGATTTATTTCGGACGTCAGGGCTAACTCTAAATCTCAAAAAGTGTAACTTCTTGATGCGTTCAATAAATTATCTAGGATTTGAAATAAGTGAAGCGGGTATCAGGCCTGGTGTGAATAAGATAGAGGCTGTAGAAAAGTTTCCTAAACCTACTGATCAACACAAAGTGAGGCAGTTTGTAGGATTAGCCAGTTTCTTTCGCCGGTTCGTAAAAGGGTTTTCGACTATCCTTTTACGATCCATCATGCGAAACGCAAGTTCACACAGATGCCTCAAAACATGGCATAGCGGGCATACTTCTTCAAAGGCGAGACAAAAACTCCCCTTTTACTGTGGTGGCTTACTTCAGTAGGCAAACTTCGCCTGAAGAGTCCAAATTCACGTCCTACGACTTGGAAACCCTAGCTGTAGTGTGTTCAGTGCAACGTTTCCGTGTATACCTGCTAGGTATTCCCTTCACTATAGTTACTGATTGTAACTCTCTTCGAGCAACTTTTGATAAAAAGGACATGTTGCCGCGGGTAGCGCGTTGGTGGAGCGTGCTTCAAGAGTACGACTTTAATATTGTTTACAAGCCGGGCTTATCTATGTCTCATGTGGATGCCCTAAGCCGCAACCCCCCAGATACCCAATCAAGTCCTGTCCTTGAAGTACGAAATATTGACAGTAATTGGATATCTACGGTACAAACCAGCGATACTGAGCTTCAAAGAATAATTGCTATCCTCAATGATCCCGAAAGCAACAATATAGTTGAAATTAAAAATAACTACTTGGTAAAGAGAGGATTGTTATTTAGAAAAACAGAAGATGGTGACCGCTGGGTTGTACCGAAGGGTGTCAGATGGCAAGTGCTGAGGGCTAATCATGATGACGTGGGTCATTTTGGCTTTGACAAAACCTATGATAAAATTAAAAACAATTACTGGTTTGCTAAAATGAGACGGTTTGTGAAGAAATATGTTGAATCGTGCCTCGAATGTGCTCATGCAAAGGTTCCATCTGGTAAAAAAGCGGGCGAGTTACATTCAATTCCGAAGGTGGATCGCCCGTTTCACACGATTCATATTGACCACCTGGGGCCTTTCGTGCGTAGCAAAAGGAAAAATTCATATTTGCTTTTGATTATCGACGCATTTACAAAATACATAGTGCTAACACCGGTTAAGAGCACAAAGGCAGTTCATTCGATTAGAGCAATAAAGCATTATTTTCATACTTTTGACGTACCGAAACGGCTTATATCAGATCGTGGCACATCGTTCACCGCAAAAAGTTTCGAAAATTACTTATATTCTCGAGGGGTAAAGCATATCCTCAATGCGACCGCGACCCCGCGCGCGAATGGGCAGGTCGAGAGATACAACCGAACGGTTTTATCGTCTCTTACTGCTGCAACTCACGGTAAATCTGAGCGACTGTGGGATGACTATGTTGACGAAATCCAATGGGGTTTAAATAACACTATGAATAAGGGAATAGGGAAAACCCCTGCTCAAGCACTCTTTGGATTCCAACTATCTGGGGTTTCTGATTCGGTCTTACAATCGCATATCGAGAATAACGAGTTAGGCGCGGTGACGGATGATGAACCGTTAATTCAGGGAACTAACGAAGTACTCGAAAATACTCGTAAAGAAGTTTCGGAATACATTAAATTAAATCAGGAGAAACAGAAAATTGCTTTCGATAAGGGGCGGAAACAGTTAACGTTTCATGTCGGAGAATTAGTAAGATTAGAAAGGGATATACCAGCTAGCGGACAGAGTAGAAAACTAATTCCAAAGCTTCGAGGACCTTACCGTATTGTCAAGGTACTCGATAATGATAGATACGTTGTTGAAGACACTCCTCTTTCCCGAAAAGGAAGTAGACCATTTAGCGGTATTTTCTCAGTCGATAAAATCCATAAATGGATGGTATTTGATAGGAGTAATAATACTGATCCTAGCAGTGACAGTGACGAGTCGTAACTTTTGATTGGTACAATAATGTAATGCCATATGAATAATTATAGCAAAGAAGTTTACTGAGATTCAAATTATATACGTTATGTTACCAGTTTCAGAATAAATAATTGCTTTTATAGTATATAAAATACCATAAATCAGTGTGCGGTACTGGGACATGACGGGAGACCAGTACTTTAAGTAATTATACAGTGTTGGAAACAGGTATGGGGTTCCAGCACTGTTCATATTCAGTTACATAATATTGGAGACATGTATGGGGCTCCAGTATTCTGAGAGAGTATTGAAGACATGTATGGGGCTTCAGTATTCTGAGACAGTATTGAAGACATGTATGGGGCTTCAGTACTGTAAGTAGATTACCAAAATGGTGTTGGAAACATGAATGGGGTTCCAGCACACTAACTAGTTCATACGGCAGTACTGGAAACATGCAAGGGGTTCTAGTACTGTAGGTAAATTCTAATCACAATATACAAGAAAAAATATTATAAATAATGAATGTGAAAATGTGAGTGTATATTACCATAGCATAGAAATTAGAATTATGATCACTACTTTTGTTGGCATTTTATTGGGACAATAAAAAGTCAGGAAAGGCCGACTGTTAGCAATTAAGAATTATAATTGTATAAAATGATTCAAATAAACTGTTTTAATTTATATATATTTTGATAAACAGTGTAAGGTCTGTTTATCAAAATATATCACTTAATTGTTAACGGAAGTTTGTAATTGACAACTTGAACTGTCTCTTGATTGGTGACGCCATGTTGGATTATGATGTCTTCCGGGCGGCCAAGATGGCGGGGATGAGAAACGGGCGGCCATCGAGAGGCAGTTCGGGTGAAGTCACGGTTTCGTACGGAACATATTATAAAAGTATACAAGTCTATTGTGTAATATTTCTGCAATCGGCATCATCTTCATTCCAATAAAACGTTGTTAAACTACGTGTGCTGTTTTACTGAACTAGTGATTATACTATAATGATAAATCACGTCTCAAAATCAGAGAAGACTTAAATTTTTAGTTTTTATAACAGAAACCCCGGCGCGGCGCGCGCCGCCGCCCGCCTGCGAGGTTGTGAAGACTGACTTATAGTTAATACACTCAGTAGTTAGAATAAATACCACAATATGAAACATAGTATTAGGTACTAATACTGAATGACGTAGCTTAGTTTAAGGTCGACCATCTTTGCATATAAATGAAGGAAATCAATTCTCAAAACGAATGATGGGGGACAAAATATGGCCGGCTTTCACGAGCCCCTGCATAATGAGGCTTTAGTATAAATTTACTCTGTCATATTCTGAAGTCAGTTGGTTAAATAATCTCTGATTTATTGGTTTAGTAACGGAAGAACAGACAAGTTTCGAAGCATTATACATAATACTTTTTACTAAGCGAAACCATTTTCGGGCACCCGATCTCTGAGGACACCGAACGAATATCATCGGTTAGATATACATTTTGTTTTAGTCTAAGTAGGTACAGGAATGTCCAATAATAATTACGTGATAACTTGATGGACTATTTACGTGTACGTATGTATATATTAATCATTGTATCTCACTCCTCTATCAAGTGTTAATTCCTTTGTAGTCGACATCATTTGCTTTTGAATTCATCGCAAGTGCAAAATGTGTCTAATTCATTAACTATTATATGATAATAAATTCTCACTCGTTCCGAATTTTGATGTTTTTTGCACTTGTGTCGTAATGTATTATTACACTCGATACAGCGCGCACGTGACGTACACGAACACGTGCACGTGCTCAGCTGCACACGCATGCGGTCTGGCTCGGCCTTTGGCATCCTTCATCGAAACTGTGTCCTTTTTGTACTCACTTCATTACAACGTAATATGCGTCTCATTGGCTCCGATAGACAATATAAGGGTTACCATCATAGGTTTGACGCAAACTACTAAATTATTATAATAATATATTCTGTCTCGGCACTGCTCTGGTTGCATTCGCTTACAGAGCTGCATAATGAGGAAAAAATACAGGTATGAACAAACATGCATTTTTAAAACGGGTATTCGAGTTTTTAACAAGAAAGAAATTTATATTATTCTGTGTCTGTGCTCTATATTAATAACAGTAGGTATGTCTAATCAGCTATCAAGATATCTACGGGTCACCACTAAAATTATAACTACTTCATAAGAGTAACACAATATGATTGCGGTGATCATAAATGAGAAATACATTTTCTTATTTATATTTGTGTGCTTATAGACTTTTTGTGACAACTTGTTGGTACTTATCGCGTATAAGGAAATATCAAAATACGCATTTACACAAAGTAAATTTCAGTAAATATTTATGAATACCTGCTCTTTAGTCTGCATTTATTGTGTTCCTTCTTCTTTCTGAAGGTACAGTAAAACTTAAAATTTCATGAGTGTCGATAATTTATTTTATCTACTCCCGTATAGTATCTCCCCCCCAGATAGAATAAGAAGTCTATAATTATTGTCTATTCTCTATCTCTATAAACGCATTCGGGCATACACGCAGTGCGTTTTTGGATTTTAAGACACCTCGTGTATACAAGACATAATGAAATACATGGCTGCCAACCTAATTTTTCTCAAACATCCAATGAAATGTTGTAGTTACGTGCCTAAAAAGTGGCCGGGAAGTACCTCGTTGCCGGCCTAGGCCGGCAAGTGCCTCTTTTTAGGGTTCCGTAGCCAAAATGGCAAAAACGGAACCCTTATAGATTCGTCATGTCCGTCTGTCCGTCTGTCCGTCTGTCCGTCTATCACAGCCGATTTACTCGGAAACTATAAATGCTACAGTAACGAAATTTGGTGAGAATATGTGTTGTATGAACCGCTACAGGATTATGATACTAAATTGTAAAAAAAACCATTGGGGTGGGGGCTCTCCATACATGTAACTGAGGGATAGAATTTTTTTTTTAGTTTTACATAAGCGTGTGGGGTATTAATAGAAAGGTCTTTGAAAATGATATGAAGGTTTATACATCACATTTTTATTTAAGCAAATCGTTTTCGAGATATCAGCTCTCAAAGTCTTAAAAATGTGTCCCCCCCCCCTCTATTTTTTAAACTTCGCGATATAAAATTCTGAAAAAAATATATGTTATGCACATTAATAAACTCTATCACTGATTTTTGGTTTGATTAAATTATCTCCTATAGTTTTTGAGGTAGGTTGATTTAACTGTATTTTTTTAATAATAAATTGATAATGGTACGGAACCCTTTGCGTGCGAGTCCGACTCGCACTTGGCCGGTTTTATTTAATTTTCATTTGACATAGGGTGGTGACCTGGCATCTTGGCTTTTAGCCAATAATTATCTGTAAGAAATATTAGTATTAAAAATAATTATTGGCAAATTTTTGCAGTTATAATTAGGTATTTAAATTATATAATTTAAAATAAATTTACAATAACTACTCAAAATAATATTTAAAAAGCAGTATTATACGGCGCGATCCGTCAGCCCCGATCACCGCATGCGATTAATTGGACCCAACCGACCGCGTCGTCTAATACCGCTTTTTAAAAGTAAAAATTTGCAACTTTCAAACAGGTCAATCTTAAAAAAAAATGAGGTGTCGGTGTCGTATTTGACTTTTGTTGTGTTTCAAAGACTTAGTTATGTAGTTGACTTATAATTTCTTAGAAAGAAGATACATTTTTTTGTTTTATTTCATTGCATGTTTGAGAAAAGCATTATACATACCTCGGCCATGAAGTGACGGGTTGCCGTCCGAATACTATCTACATATATTCGGCCGGCAACCAGTCACTTCCCGGCCTCGGTAGTAATGTACTATTAAATGTCATTTCTGATCAAAAGTAAACCATAGAGGAGCTTTCTTTTTTAATTTTAAAATTTCGCGCCCGACTTCGATGATTAATAAAATTGTGTTTAACTAAGAATATTTTACTCAAATTTTCAATTTTATTTAAATAATATATAAGTGTGTGGTTGTAGAAAAAGTATTGTATGCAACATTGTTTAACCGAGTCAAAAAATGCTCGTGGCGTCATTAATATCAATTTCCGGCTTCAACTCAAATTTTTACCCACGCCACTCACCTTTTTTGACCTCTCTTAAACAAGGGTTGCATAAAATACTATTATGGCACATACTTTCAAATTATGTTTAATTATTAATGATGCACTCGTTATTTGTATTCCCTATATTTCAACATTCAAATATTTATAAATATTCATAGTTACTTGTAGCACAAAAAACAGTTTTGAAAGTCTCGTTTTTTGCATTTCCTGTTGATTAGTTCAGCATTTGGCAGTAAGTATTTCGAGTTAAAGTTAAATTTTTGATATTACAGCACAGCGTAAAATTTTTGTACGGTATGACATAAATTCATTTTCGAATTTAGGTACACGCATTTTCTTTATCATTTACATATTTTTCGATTACATATACAAAAAATCGTCTATAACCTGGCGACAATGTGTCCGATTTTCAATCCGAAGTTCGCAGGTTAAAACCCCGGCTTGCGATACCACTATAGGGAATGCAATCCCGGGATAAAAAAGTATGTAATTGCGGGATTTTAAAATGTTAAATCCCGTGATTCCATGCCCTAGATGCCAATAAGTGTACCCTAACTGAACCTCTGATATATGGCAATCGAAATGTTCAGTTCTATTTGTTTGACCAGCCACAACTTTCTTTGACTAGTTTATGCCAGGCCTGGCCATTCGACACTTGAACTACCCCCTTCGCAGTTATACTTTCTTTTCTAATATATTTAAAAAAATATCAATTAAATTCCAATCTAATACCAACATTGTTTGAGAATGGACTCTCAAAACGTTCTACGCATTCCGACATTTGCAGTTTACTAACAGGACTAGTGACTTCCCAAAAACTTCAGTATTTACCAATAATAGATACTCGTACAATATATCCAGTCTAGAATTGCAAATGATGTGTATCGGTCTACCTGGTTGTAGAATATATTAAAAATTGTTTAGGCGAAAACGAGTATTCGTTGAAAAGTAATGAAAATGATTTGGTTTAAGTTGTGTGTACTTGTTATTTGTGCAAAAAGTAAGTGTGTAAGGTCATGCGGGGCAAATACAACTATGAGGTAAATTCAACTAATGGACATTTCTTTTAATGTGTTTTTAAGAACTTTTGGTAGATACCTAGAACACGTTTTGATTTATTTCAAAATCAACACAATACTAACTAACGGAATTACCTCATAGTTGCATTTGTCCCGCATGACCTTAATATTATTCACAAAAATAACCAGAAACTTTTATCATGGTCTGGCCATGACATTGGTCTAAGGCGACCGGCGGAGCGGAAAACCATACGTGCGGGAGGGAGTTCCGATATCGGCATCTCGCTCCAATTTTTGGATACGCTCGCCGCCGGTCGTCTTAGATCAATGTCGTGGTCAGGCCATAAAGTTTGCAATGAGCGCGCTACCGTTGCGGAAAACATTCCCGTCACGTTCAGGTCACGTCTTGATCAGGTATAGTCGAGTACAAAAAATGTATCCCCCTTTTCACCTTATCTACTGAGACTCTTATTTTTGAAGGGAATAAAGCTCAACCAAAATTTCAAAGCAAGGGAGTGGTTATTAGTGCAATGTACTAGGTAAGGTAAAAATGTGGAGAGCATGTCTTTGTAGTAGCTAACCTTGACGCCTGCTACGTAACAAACACATGTGGGTTCGAACGTTTTCGCGTAACTACGTCCAATTTAGCTTGTATTTTATAACATGCTATTGTGAAGTTTATGTTTCAGTTTCCAGATTGGAGGCGGTGAAACTAGATGTGACCAATTGCGGAGCTGATGACACAGACACAACAGAGGGCACAGTGTTAAATAACCAATACCCCTTTGTTGGCGTACTGTACTATTCGATGTGTGAGTAGAAACAGTCAAATGATTATGAAATAATGTAAGTTTTTAGGCTTGTTTACAGGTTTTTGTTTCCTACTGACCAGCTGTTTAGTTAGTCACATTCTACTTCGTAAAAAATAAGACTCGCTAATATGTAGTTACCATGAAGGAGCGTTTTAAATCGTCATGAGCTGCAATAAAGCAGCTAACCAACCTTACGTATCATATTAATTTGCTCAGTAGCCGAACCATAAGTTGGAAAGTCAAGGATACATACGTTAGATTTTACTCGATACGTAATGCATTATATATATATATATATATACTGGGTTATTTTTTCATCAGTACAAATACTCTAGGGGGTGTATAAGTAAGTCAAAATGAACAACTTTTACTATGGGGCCGAACCTGAAATCGCGAAAAAAAAATCAGCTGTTCCATAGAAATTGCCGGCTCATGGTCGTCTGAAATGTATGAAACAGCTTTTTTTTTTTTCGCGATTTCAGGGTCGGCCCCATAGTAAAAGTTGTTCATTTTGACTTACTTATACACCCCCTAGAGTATTTGTACTGGTGAAAAAATAACCTTGTATATATATATATATATATATACAGGGTGTCCCACGGCGATGCCACATGGAGGGAAAGTACCTTAAATATCATAGATAGCGTATTTTGCTGAAAGAAGACTTTATTTTATTTTTAAAAAGTATTAATTCTGCATTCAATGTTTTTCAAAAAAATACTTACTTCACCCGGAAATCGAACCGACTACAATTTTTTTTCTAATTTTGAACCAAACTTTTTTGGTTATTCTTTTAGTTTTAGATACTATGTTTCTTAAGGAAAATTGTTATTTTTTATCCATTCTTTCGAATGACAGAATAAAATTACGAAAAATATTTTTTTTGTTTTAAAGTAGGTTCGATGCCTAGAAAAAGCAAAATTTTTTTTGGATTTTTTTAATGCAGTATTATTTAATTTTCAAAATAAAATAAAGTCTTCTTTCAGCAAAATACGCTATCTATGATATTTAAGGTACTTTCCCTCCATGTGGCAGCGCCGTGGGACGCCCTGTATATATGCCAGAAAAATATTCAGCTTGCGTTGAGCAAAATCTAATACTACCGATACTTGCAAAGTCATGATACGGCTACTGAACTGTTCTAAATAAATAAATAAATAAATATCTTGGGACATCTTACACAAATCAACCTAGTCCCACGGTAAGCTCAATTAAGGCTTGTATTGTAGGTACGATATATACACGGTGGAATTTAATCGGTGAACAGGAACCCATTTTTCTAATTCAGTAATCGATGGCGGTCACGTTTATGTAGTACTTAAGTGGAACCAAGTTTTTTTTTAGCGTAACAAATTTTTATGTTGAAATTAAATTTTAATTAAAATTTATTGTCACCCTACTAATGGTTTAGTCTGAAAAGTTTAATACCTCTTTTCAAACTATCAGCCATGCAGCGCTCTTATTTTACATAGGAATAGAGTCTATCGCAAAAGTTAAAGCCTGTGAGTGGTTATTGCTCATTTATGTTTTAAGTTTCTATGGCTGATAGTTTGAAAAGAGGTATTAAACTTTTCAGACTAAACCATTAGTAGGCTGACAATAAATTTTAATTTCAACATAAAAAAATTTATGCTACAAAAAAAACTTGGTTCCACTTAAGTACTACATAAACGTGACCGCCATCGATTACTGAATTAGAAAAATGGGTTCCTGTTCACCGATTAAATTCCACCGTGTATATAATAGATAGATACTAGGGTGTCCCCTATTTTACGAGTTTTAGAAATTAATAACGTATACCCCCTTAATCGGTTTCTTTTACCTCAAAACACACTGAAAAAAAAATTCAGTTCATTTCTGTAACTGCAACCCGTGCCGACTTTCATGCCATTTTCCTATACAATGTATGAAAATTACCAAAATTTTTTTTCGTTTTTTTTATTTTTTTCTATGGCATTAAAATATACTACTGTCTTATAAACAATTGTATCATAAAACTAACTTGATGAGAACAGAAAAACAATACATTATTATCAACTTACTGTCTGACTAATTTTTTTCATAGTAATTTGTATGGGAATTTCAGATGAAAGTCGGCACGGGTTCCTGATACAGGAGTGAGCTGATTTTTTTCTTTAGAGTGTTTTGGGGTTATAAAAGCTGATTTAGGGGGTATGCGTTATTCATTTCTAAAATTCGTAAAATAGGGGACACCCTAATAGATACATATAGATAATTAGATACATACACAGCCATGAGCAAGGAACAAACATTTGTGATAAATAAATACACAAAGAATGCCCTCGCCGGGATTCGAACCCGGAACCTCCAGCTTCGTAGGCAGGGTCACTACCAACTAGGCTACAGAGGCTGACACTTCTTCAACCTAACCTAACTTCCCGATAACTTATCCTATGACAACCAGAGTCTTTCGCAGTTGATTTTTTCTATGGTAAGCACATCTGTTACGACATTGTGGGCTAACCTAACTTACCTAACGTAACATATTCATTTGCTCTGAACTAAGCGAATTTCTGAACGTGCAGATGGCGGGATGGGCGAGACACGTTCGGTTACCACGGTAGTGCTCATACATGCGGAGTTTGTGCTCGCTAATGCTGCTGACATAGGGCCCATGCCCAAACGGGCCTTCAGGTGACCAATTTTTATATATCGACCAGGAATACAGGGTGTAAGTCTAATACGGGCGAAGCTCTTAACGCGTGTTAGTTTAGGACATAATAAGTACATTCAAATAACTTTTACTTAAAATTAGAGCAACAAAATTTTCCATACAAAATAATTCGGCGCGCAATGTAGAGCATCATACGCGAGTTAAGCACTCGTTGACAGCTAATTTCAAAAGCAGATGACATAACTGCCATATCAACAATAACAAATGTTCGTACCTACATTGCTGCTCCGATAATCTTAAAAAAAATCTGTGGGGTCTAAATTAAGAGTAACTTTAAAAAAACCTTGTAATCCATGATTACACTAATGAATCCCATACCTGGTTTAATTGATCGCCCGTATTAGATTTACACACTGTATAACTATCAATATAAAACTTGTTTTTTAATATGCGAATTGTTATTCACAGAACCATCATTGTTACTGCTCAGGTACTGCTGTTCTAGTCGGAAGTTGAGAGTGTCATAGGCATTGTAAAATATGCACTCCATGGAGCTTAAACCCAGAAACAATTTACACTAAATTTCACATAGCTCGAGTTCATAGTATGCATACTAAATAGTGTTGATTGATTAAGTATAAGCAAGCAACGAATAATGCCCTGGTATGATTAGTAAACCTTTCCTTGATAACCCGCCGCCAGTGACCTTTCAGAGTTTAGCTTCCCTCCAACATTTTCGAAAGGTGCATTCAGACCAAATGATCATTCACTATTCTAACCCCCTACTCTACGAAATTCGATCGTTACACAAAAAGTGATTCGTTGATTTTGTAGAGTGGGGGATAGAATAGCGAATGCTCGTTTGGGCTGAATGCACCTGAAGAAAACATTAGAATGCCGTTTGTCGCGGACACGCCTCGTCATCGGCAAGGATCGGACAAACGCCCGTCATTTTGAAAACATAACCTTGTTCCGTAGGTAGGTACTTGTGCACACCATAAAATGCTTCGAAACGTCGTTACAATTTTAATTAATATTATACGCGATATAATTAGTTTAAATCGTTTTATTTCATGACTATGAATAACTAAATAACTATAGCGGTAACCGAAGAAGATAATTATACACTCATTAGATCAAAATTAAATATCAAACATTCTAAGTCGTTTGTTTCTCATAAATTCACAATCAGGGTACATAAAAGTAAGAAGGAGTTGGGATCTCCTAAATAGATATTTTGTGATAGTGTTATTAAAAAATATCTTATAAAATAAAATATTATGTTAACATCATAAGATAAAGAAGTCTCTACTGTACGGAACAGGGTTATTTTTTCGAAATGACGGGCGTTTGTCCGATCCTTGGTCATTGGTTGCAGTTAGCGTGTGATCAGAGCAAGCCGCGACACTTCACACAGAAAGAGTGATAGTATTTTCTACTGTAACAGAGAAAAGGCGCGCGTGCTGCTGGGCGAGGGGTGGGAGCGCGGAGGCCGGCGCGTGCGCAATTATATCGTGCACCCCGAGTACGCGGAGACCATCAACACCGTGGCCATTGTGCATCTGAGACAGCCCGTGCGCGACAGTGAGCAAACTTTTATTGTATTAATGTATTTTATCTACTTCCATATCATAATTATCCTATTATATATTCTGAAGCGGTAATGTACCTATATTAAAAAACCGGTGTCTGTGGCTGCATCATAATGTTAATATTAAAGTACAGTGCATCATAATATTAATATTAAAGTATCGGTGTCACTGTCAGAACATTAATGTTAACATTATAAAGTTAACTTCTTTTTGGTTTTTTTTTTTCAATACACATTTATTGTAGGATATTCTTACACAAATTGAGTAATTTCAACTGATTTGAATTGTTATATTTAGAGGTATTTTACTTAGTGGATATCAATGTAAAGAAAGGTAAATTATCATTCTAAACTTAAAATAAGGATGTAGATAAAGTTATGTATGTGACTGTACATAATGTGATCTTATTATGAAACTCGCCACACTCATGTTTAATTCCTCTTATCATGCGCCAGCCACATAAATAACTATTATGACATGAATAGATAAATAGACTAATGAAAGTAGTAATAAAGTGTTTATTAAAAATGCTATGTTTTAATACTGGTAAAGGGTATCATTACCCAAAATCAACGGTAGTTAAAAAAACATATGAAAATAAAATGTTTTATGCGTATAGTCTATAAAGACTGAGTCAATTTTTTTTGATAATATTTTGAAACATTTGTTTATACAAATCAGACGTGTTTCCAAGTTATTCTACTAATTCGTTTTCAAGTTATTCTACCAAAGTCCAAATAATATGGTTGTGGGATTCTCTATTGCCTCCGAATAAAATGCGTTTCTTCGTTAATTTAGATTTATTTTCACCAGCTAATGATTTTACTTCTTTCACACCACGTCTTACACACCACACATTCTTTCGTTCCCCATTCAAATCGTTCTCCCGTCCCTCTCGCACCGTCTACCATCCTTCTCTCACACGTACGCTCCGTTCCACTCATCTTCTTACGTTCCGATCCTACATTCTCGGCCGTCCTGCAGAATATCTGCCCTCAGATATCATTCCCGTTCATTCATCTTCACATCATACAAACTTCTTACGTTAAAGTTGTCCAACAAAACAACAACTGTCTTAAATACATTGTGCTCAACATAGCATTTTACATAATAACAGCATTTTGGCAACATGAAATTTAAGGTAACAGCGTAAATAAACAACTTATAAAAATATTCTAACAACAGTCTATGTTATGTAACGATCTTTGACATCTTTAAAATTTAAGCTAACTTAAAAATACTTATTTGTGAGATCACTGAGATCAGGTTTATCCGCTTAGGTTCCGTCTTTAAAATATACGCTATGAAAATATGTTACCGAGAAATAAGGTATCTTACTTGCATCACCATCATCAAAAAAGATCAAAAATAAAAGGTTAAAAATCCTACCAGTTACTCGCAGTCTTCGTCAGGCCACCTCTTCATGAAGTCTGCCGCCGTAGATGTCCTGTTCGGCCCCTCCGTACCGCTGTAAAGCTTCTCCACGTCGTAGCGATCATTTCGCTTCACCTTAGTTACCTTGTAGGGTCCTAAGAATTTCGGCTTAATCTTTAGACCTGGCCCAAACTGTGTTCTTTTAATCGCAACAAGATCGCCTACTTCATACTTAGAGCTCTGCTTCCTCTTTTTATTAAAACTCTTTCTGTTTTCCTCTTGGACCTTCTGAATCTGTTCTTTGGCCTTCTGCCTTAGAATTTCTCTTTCTTCATCAAACTGGGCTATAATTTCTTTTTGCAACAGGTTTAATATTTCTACATCCTCTTTGCAGTTCATCTTAGTACCGGTCAACAGCTGGAAAGGTGAGGTATCTATGCTTCTCTGATACGTATTATTTATAGCTCTCTGTACTCGTCCCACGTGCTTGTACCATAGAGACTGATCTTCTATGCATAACTTGGTCAACATCGGTATCATAATACGATGGATTCTCTCTACTTGGCCGTTACTCCTGGCTACTCCAGTCGTAATAGTCACATGCTGGATACCCTCATCTTCACAGTACTTCTGGAAAGCTCCGCTCGTGAATGCCGTACCTCTATCGGTAATAATGCGTATTGGGTTACCGAATGTCTGCTGCTGTAGTTGCAACCTGCTAATTACTTCAGCACTGGTTGTTGACTTCGTTGGGTAGAGCCACACAAACTTTGTGAATGCGTCCACAACTGTCAGTATATGATTGTAACGCTTCTTTGTTTCAGTCAACGGTCCAATGTGGTCTAAATACAACGTATGCAGTGGCGTTCCTTCTTTTGCAATAGGATTCAAAAATCCTTCTTGTTTGCCTTCTTTTCTGGTAGCTAATAAACAAGGTATACAACCTGTAATTACTTCTTCAATCTTCTTGTCCATGTTTCTTATATAATAATCTTTGCTTATGGCCTCTTTCATCTTTCTCATGGCAAAATGGCCATTACTGTGTACCTGCTTGATAACCTCTTTTTCCATAATCTTAGGTACCACCAGTTGCCGCTGATCACCTTTGTAAAGTATGTCATTTTGCACATAAAAGTCATTGTAATTTCCATCTTTCAAAATCAGCTGTTTAATGGCATTGAGCTCCTCATCTTTTTCTTGAGCTTGGCTAATCTTCTCGTGCAAGCTTACCACAATGGCCACGTATGGATTCCGGCTAAGAGCATCTGCATGTGGCATCTTAACACCCGGTCGATGTTCTATCTCATAGTCATACTGGTCCAGTAGTAGTACCCATCTTGCCACTTTAGCTGTCAGATCTTTCTTTTTCAAAGTGAGCTCAAACGCTTGACAGTCCGTAACAATCTTAAAGTGAATACCAAATAGGTAATGGTGAAACTTCTTCACAGATTCCACAATAGCTAGAGCTTCGAGTTCATAGCTTGAATATCGACTTTCTGCTTCACTTGTACGTCTACTTCTATAGTATACAGGGTGCAGTTCTCCATCTTGACTTCTCTGTATAAGTATACCTGCCAGAGCCTGGCTCGACGCATCTGTGTGAAGTTCTGTGTGTAACTTCGGATTGAATATCTTTAAAACTGGTTCACTCGTCAACTTAATCTTTAAAATGTTAAAGGCTTCCCTTTGTTCTTGACCAAAAACAAACTTAGCATCTTTTCTCATCAAGTCAGTTAAGGGTCTTGCTATCTGTGCATAATCTTGTATGTACTTACGGAAGTATGAGGTCAATCCAATGAAACTTTGTACTTGTTTAAAATCTCTTGGTTCTGGATAACATGCTACTGCCTTAATTTTGTCTGGACTTGGCTGTACCTGCCCTTCTTTGATAAGATGCCCTAGGTACTCAATCTCTTTGCATATCAGGTGTGCCTTCTTCCAATTAATTTCCAAACCATACTCCGCAGCTACTTCCAATACTCGTTGCAGCTTTGAGAGTGCATCTTGCTCCGTCTGACCTGGAATTATTATATCGTCAATGAATACCATCATAACACCTTCTTGAATTAAATCTTTAAAAATAATGGTGATGAATCTCATGAAATACTTCGGTGAGACTGATAAACCGAATGGGGCTCTTAGGAATTCCCATTGCCCATGGTGCGTAACAAACGATGTATATGGGACTGACTCCTTGCTTATCCTTAAATGGAAGAACCCATTTTTCAAATCAAGCACACTGAACAACTTAGCATCCTTCAACTTGTCAATTAGGTCTTCGATCAGTGGTAGAGGAAACTCATCTTTAACCATTTTCCTGTTAAGCAGTCTATAATCAACACACACTCTGGTTGAACCATCTTTCTTTTTTACTAAAACTAACGGGCTAGTGTACTCAGAAAAACTCACCTGTATAATTCCTTTCTGCATCCATTCATCTACCTGCTCTTCGACAATCTGCTGTTCTGCCAAGGAAAGTCTTCTCGGACGTTGTGCCACGGGGATGTCATCTTTCAGTATGATCTTGAGTTCGATTGGCGCCTCCTTCGTTTGGATAGGTTTGTATTCAGCCACCAGTCGTTCCACCTCTTCTTTAACAACGTTGTCGTGGATGTGACCTGAAACATTACCCTCACTCACACAATTCACCCTCGCCAACCATCCGTCATCCTCTGATACGAACTTTACGGAACCCTCGCGCATAACCATCACTACAGTATCCAGAAATTCACGACCTATAATTACTGGAAATGGCATAGCATCATTGGATACAATATGGAATATCACATCGTTATAGCACTTCCCGTCAATTATAACACTTTGGTAAAACTTTCCAAGCGATTTTACCACCGACTGTCCAAATCCGTTTATCACTTTGTTCTCCACGCACATTTCCACTTTTAATTTATTAAACACGTCCAATCTAATAAGGTTTAACGCACTACCCGAGTCAATTAATGCGCTTACATCCATTCCGCATAAATAAATCAATTTCATCGGCTCATCGGAAATATTTTCAATCTTTTCGTCGTGTTTGTTTACATCCAAATGCCGGCCGCTGACAATGACATCCGCCATAGTGAAGTTGTCATCGATGCGCGCTTCCTCATTCGCCGATTGCCCGAACATGGCCGACCGCCGCCGACTATCCGTCGCCGCCGCCGAACCCGATGATTGCTGTCTCCCTTTGTCGTTACGGAAATCGTGAAACGACTTCGCCGCCGGAACATCGCCGCGCTCTTTTAAATTGTTCGATGTACACTGACTTCCGATATGTCCAAACTCGTTACACCGAAAACATTTCACGCCCTTCGTACATGTCAAAGCCAAATGATTATCTTCGCCGCATTTATAGCACCGTTTTCGACCTGCCGACGATGATGAATAATTCTTCATATTATCTTTTTCTATCTTATTATGATTAGGTTTAACTTCTTGCACTTCTTTCTTCGTTTTCATTTTCATCTTTTCGTATAACTGTAATTTTTCTTTTAGGACCGGATAGGTAGTTGCGCCGTACAAAATAGCTTTGTTAAGCTCGTAATCAGTTATGCCGTCGATAATGTATTGTATAGCTATGTAATCTGGGAATTTTGCGCGTTTACCCAGCTCCTTCATGACCAGCATATATTGATAGTAGGACTCTTCCTTCTTCTTTTTTCTACTACCCATCAGCTCGTGCATCTCCTTGATGTTAATGGAATCCGGGAATTCTTTAAATATTGCCGCTTTAAGATCTTCGTATTTTTTAAAGGTTTTCTCGGATTGTAGCCATAGCGCCGCCGTGCCGACTAAAGATCTTCGCGCTACAATGAGGATCTGGGCTTCCGTCCAACTGAAGATTTCTGCGTTGTCTTCAATATCTTGAGCCCATTTCGCAGATGAGTGCGCCTTATCGTCGCCGCTGAACTTCGGTATTCCGTCTAATACCATATTAAAATTGAAACTTCCATCGGACGCCATTTTTTTTTCCTATGAAAATTTTCCAAATTTTTCAATTTCGTCGTTTCTTAAATATTCTTGAGGCAATCCCGCTTCTGACACCAAAATTATGTGGGATTCTCTATTGCCTCCGAATAAAATGCGTTTCTTCGTTAATTTAGATTTATTTTCACCAGCTAATGATTTTACTTCTTTCACACCACGTCTTACACACCACACATTCTTTCGTTCCCCATTCAAATCGTTCTCCCGTCCCTCTCGCACCGTCTACCATCCTTCTCTCACACGTACGCTCCGTTCCACTCATCTTCTTACGTTCCGATCCTACATTCTTATAAATAAATACTAAGTCTATCAACACTTTGCCTGCTAAGCCTTAACAAACGTAGTAAGATCAATTAATACTACGCAGTGTTCATCGTTAAAACCCAGTGACGCGTCACTGCAACTAAGTCTGTAGTTACAAGATCTTCTACTGTGCTTCTCTTTCGCTCATATTTATACAATATACATATTGTAAGATTTTATGAGACATTCCGCAGAATAAGAAACCGGTAGGTATTTTTATACCCATACCTGAGTCGTTGCCCTATATACCGAGTTCCTAACATTGACAATTTTAGGTATTAGTTTATAAGATCTTCTTACCATTTTCAGGTATAATCAAGCCGATATGCCCTCCTCCGGAACGCATTCGTTTCCCTAATTTCTGGATATTAAACTTTGAACATCGTGAGTGAACTATTTACTTAATCAAGTCTTAATAGGTACTAATGGTCTATATATTTTTTACCACATTGGCAAGTAAACACGTTCACGCCAGAGAGGTGAAGATTTTAGTTTTACTTGGAGGAAAGTTGTTTACCCTACTAAGAAGTACTAGGACTATTACCTAATGATTATTAGGTACAGTCAACCACATTGGCACCCTGCGCATATAAATCTATTTCTAAGCAATCTCTCGTGTCTTATCATTATGAAAAGATAAAATCTGGTGGCCTAGGGTTCCAATTGGTCGAGTGTACGACTACTCAAGCTTAGTACAAGGAGGTAAACAACTTTGCATCTTTGTAAGTAAAACTAATTGTGGTTACTTTGCGAAATTAATTAAAACCCCGGTAGTGTAAACAAAAACATCAGCTTTGTTGTTTTTTTATTGTTTATTATATACCTTTACCGTTAATTACGTTGGATTACAAAAAGTAAAAAAAATACGCCAAACATATTGACGTGATGTTATTAATGAAATAACTATTTTTCTTTTATTCTGTCAGCTCTGAGCACACTGAAGAAGCAGGTGCTGCCAGCAACTGATGTTTCCGCAACCGTCTGCCGGGATTTCTACGTAAATAGAAACGTAAGTAATGCATCGTAACTATGATCAATGATCATGAACGTTGATAGGTTGTTTGTATATTTGTCAGATTCTCCACTGATAATAATAGCAGAAGGTTTAAACTTTTTGCCGTCGTAAACTACCATATTTTGACTGATTCATAATTAGATGATGTTACAGGATGGAACGGAACGCAACATACTGTAAGCTCCGATTGCGCATGTTTACTACGGTCATACGGATATTACGGATCCACTTATACTAGGCATTAGTGGGCCATAGGAACTAAAGCAAAGTCAAATTACTTTACCCACAAGTTGATAAAAAGCGTTTTTACAAGCTCGTATTAAGGTGCGTGCAGACCAAACGAGCATTCGCTGTTCTAGCGCCCGTTCTACGAAATCAACCAATCACGTTTTGTGTACCGATCGAATTTCGTAGAGTGGGAGGTTAGAACAGCGAAGCCTCTTTTAGCTTGAATGCACCTTTAAGGAATAAGCGAGCGCATTACGAGCTAGTGAGGGGAAAAACATTTTGTCTGATGCTCCCATCAAAAGCGGCAATCAAAGACGTATGCTTCGGTTAGGTTGATTTTGATAAATCTCCTGAGTATATTTTGTATTTTTAGCTGTTTGAGGCGCGGCGGCGACCGTCGTTCGTCAAATGCGCGGTATCGCTGAGGTCCCAGACGCCTTGCGTGTGGAGTGCCGGCGCTTTGCTGACTGTGCGAGACGTGTGGGGGCGCTGGCAGCTGGTATGATCAGTAGCCGTACCATGATCTCCCCCGAGCGTTGCTCCACCAGCCGCCAGACGGCTGACACCAGCAGCTCTCTCTCTTGACCCAGCGGGGCCCTGCCCGGGTGCCCCCGCTGGGTCACCATTTTCTCTCTTTTCTAGCAACAGACTCTCAACGACGAGCCAGCACTGCCGCTAGCGACGCGCCGACAGCCGCGCATCGAGCATCGAGCACCAGCCTCTCTCTCTCTCTCCATCTGTCTTCCTTTTCAGATCTCTCTCAGATCGAACTTTGCCTGGCCTTAACTTGCCTTTACCGCATCATCATCATCAAAATCATTTTCTCTCTCGCCATGCCCATGGCAAATCTTCCTTCAACAGCCTCTCAACACCGTCCCCAAATGACGGTGCAACGACAGTCCCACCCTTGTGGGATGCGACCCGGCCACAGCTGCAGTAGCGGAAACGCGGGAGCAGCCACACATACTCCAGGAGGAGTATCGTTTGTATATTCAGTTCAGTTCAGACCTGTCGCTACCCTACTTTCTATCTATCCTGCTCGTACTCACGTATTGCGAGCGAGCCGGATAGAAAGAAAGTCCGCATTAATAACGTCGCGGCCGGTCATGGTAAGCACACTGCAAACATTGCTTGATAATAGTACCTAGACTTGGCTCATGAGATAACCACCCTGTGTGCGATTTCTTTTCGACGATCATTGTCCTGATAGCTGATACATCGAACTGTTTAATAGCGAAGACATCTTAAGGGTGCGGCTCCACTGACGCGGAGCTGTGCAAAATTGACCAATTACATTCTTCAGATTCGAATTCTAAACACTATGATGCGGTCTCATTGGCCGAGCTCACACAGCTCCGCTCCGCTCCACGTCAGTGGAGCCGCACCCTAAGAGAATCGCTAGAGATATT
The DNA here is from genome assembly GCA_025490895.1 of Thaumatotibia leucotreta. NCBI lineage: Eukaryota > Metazoa > Arthropoda > Insecta > Lepidoptera > Tortricidae > Thaumatotibia > Thaumatotibia leucotreta. Next base: position 115,063 of record JALPQI010001331.1, on the reverse strand, counting down.
TGAATCTTGATCGTATTCATAGGAAATTGTATTACGAAAAAGCTTTTTTTTAAGAGTTGAAATAAATAAAGTGAATAATAATAAAGCAGGGATATACCACAATAAATAAACCACAACAGTTCAGATCGCTCGCATATAGCAGATATGTATATGGAAGTAGCTAGACCCCTAATTCACCATAATGACAGCTGCGAATAAATATTGTAAAATATCACTTTTACACCACCGTAGGCTACAAATATGACGATGACAAAAAAAACATTCTTACATCGTTATTAAATTGCTTTTTACTCCTGACATGAGGCTTAGCCTGTGTCGGAATTCCGCTACAATTGTCGTGTTTATTGAAACAATTGTAATTTTATTCCCCAAAAAAGTAGCTGCTAACTGCTGAAGTTATTGTTAAGCTTATTAAGCTTATTAAAGTTTTAGCAATACATTTTATGCTGGTGGCAAACAAACATACGGCCGATGGTAAGCGGAAACCGTACCCTATAGAAGTTGGCAATAGGAGAAACAGTTTTTACAATGTCGCACCTGTCATCACCAATGCTCGGCGGGGGTGAGCTGTTTTCGTACTAAATGTCACGTGATACATGTCATTTAGTATGAACACAGCTCACGCCCGCCGAGGTCATCATGGTGGAATAGGGGCCAGGGTGCTCACAAAAGTCTAAGTAGGCCTCTATTTTATGGCGTTAGAGTGCATCTTCAGAAATGATTTAATACCATGGCTGCTCCCATATTATCTGCGACTGTACTGCTTGTTATTACTATTGCAAATATGCTTGTTGTTAGGTACTTTGTTTAAGCCTTGATAGCAGTATCAGATATCAGATTTTTGAAATACAATTTATTCCTGCAAGCCCTTGACCTAAGAAATTTACATATTACTAAGACGGCAGAGTCCGTAGCCATGTTGCCAATAGCTAACATTCGGTAGCGTATCGTAGTTTTCGCTCTCTGTCACTCTATCTTATTACAAGGACAAACTCATAGTTCCCTTTCGTTCACGATTCATGATTGAGCGCAAGCGAAGCTGGTAGTGCATGTAGTTGTAGTATTGTTTCCCATGAATTAGATATAAATAGGAAACACAATTCTGGACTGTACGAGTAATAAGTTGAACCGTGTATGCTCAGTTGGGGTTAGGTGTGTACGGACCAGGCTGCGGTGCGCCAGCGCGCTTCCTCGACATGCTGCGCTACTACCCCTGGATCGAAGACTCTCTCGACAAGTTCCAGCGCATCACCATCTCGCAGATCCACAAGCACAAATATGTGTTACGTAGTGCGTATGCTATTGAATTGAAGAATAGTTTAGGCCCACCAAAAGCGAGTAAGCCCTGAACGGTAATTGAAACGGACAACCACGGGGTTATATCCGTTCGATAAAAATAAATTGAAAATCGTTCATGATTCTCGGAGATATCGAGTAACATATACCTATACAAAACTCAGTTGAACCTCCTCCTTTTTTGAAATCAGTTAAAGAGAATAGAGATAGTGAGCTGTTGTAGTTGAACTATGAAATATTATGGGGCCTCATTATATTGTGTGAAACTGCTTGCTACTTGCTTGTTTAAGCAAGCATATCGACGCTGGAAAGCAAACACGTAGTAACCAACACAAGGTCAAATTTTTTTTTATTGCACTTTCGGAATCTTCGATTTTTTCCGCGTCGATTGGTGCCATCCGCGTGCCGATATGATGAAAAACAAGGAAATTAGGAAATACAAATTTTTCCATTTTTCTTGAAATGTATTCTCCAAACACGTAGTAAGTAGCAAAAAAACCTCTGTTATTTAAATCAAAGCATTTACAGCACTTAAAACCGCCCGTTGTTCTGACGACGATGCTGGTTACTACGTGTTTGCCGCTCATAGATTTGAAAGTCTTGCAGTTACGCCATTTGGCAGGACATAATATTTTGGCTAGCAGTATCAAATTAGAGAATCTTGTCTTTTACTGCGTTTACAAGGATCACGTAAAGCTAGCTACTTAATAATTACTTCACTTTTGTAGGGTGTAGGGGCTTAGATTCGCGCGTCTTAAAACGTTTTAACGTGGCAGTCGCCGCCATTGCGCATACGCTTACGACGTCACTCAGTGCGGTCCGCGGAGCGAAAGTGAGTCGAAGTGTTTGGAATTTTGAAACATTATAACGAGAATTTTGCCTGAAGTGATTACTGATTAAAATAAAAAAAATAAAACGGATAAACGCACGTATATTCATTAAATTTAACTTCATTCCGACGTTTCGAACACTTTATAGGGGTTCGTGGTCTGCGGGCGACTGACAATCGAAGAAATTTGATAGATCTACTTACATCAAAATAAGAATGATAAGTACAAAACTACCCACAAAGAATATACTAAACCACAGACATTTTGAGGGATGTAGATATTACAAATATTGCAAATGAAGCTAGTTATTCATTATAAGTATTTTTGAAAATTAAGACAAAAACAAAATAAATAATCTACGCCGGTTCTATCCCTACACCTCTGACCTGACAAGAAATCCCTTCTTTTGTATGATTGTATTGTTAAGTATCCCAATTTTGGGACGAAACTGGAAGGTATCCCAATTTTGGGACCGGCAAGAAACTCAGCGGGACACATCTATTAAAAAAACATTTGTAGTACTTCTTAAGATCCACATGCACTAAACCGAAACATACATATTATTTACATACATACGTATTTCTTATTTGTAAAAATTGCCTGTACTAAAAAGCTCAATACCGTCGTACCCATTAGTCTCACGGTCTATGCGAGCCTGTCTGCTCCTTTATTAGATGAACTATAGGATCCCAAGCTGGTGATAGTGATAAGCTTGTTTCTATCCTATTAAAATTTGAATATTTCATTATCACAATGACCTCGCCAAGTGCGAGTCAGACTCACGCGCGAAGGGTTCCGTACCATTATCATTAAAAAATACAGTTAAATCAACCTATCTCAAAAACTATAAGAGATAATTTAATCAAACTAAAAATCGTTGATAGAGTTTATTAATATGCAATTTTTTTTTTAATTTTATAGCACGTAGTTTAAAAAACAGAGGGGGGGGACACATTTTTCAGACTTTGACAGCTGATATCTCAAAAACGGTTAGCCTAAATAAAAATGTGACATATAAACCTCTATATCATTTTCAAAGACCTTTCTATTGATACCTCACACGCTTATATACAACTAAAAAAAAAATTCTATCGCTCAGTTACATGTATGGAGGGCCCCAACCCCAATTATTTTTTTTACAATATAGTATCACAATTTTGTAGCGGTCCATAAAACACATATCATTACCAAATTTCATCACTGTAGCATTTATAGTTTCTGAGTAAATCGGCTGTGACAGACGGACAGACGGACAGACGGACAGACGGACAGACGGACAGACGGACATGACGAATCTATAAGGGTTCCGTTTTTGCCATTTTGGCTACGGAACCCTAATATTGTCTGTGGTTAAGTAAATTTTTCTTTGTGGGTAGTTTTTGTACTTATCTTTCTTATTTTGTTTGTTCGAAACATCGGGATGAAGTTCAATTTAATTAATATACTATCCGTTTCTATACTTTTATTTCATGAGCAATCATCTCAGTAACCGAAGAAAATATTAAAGTGATTAATTTTATTAACAATGTTAGTTTTTTATTTTTTTTATTTGGACGTATTCAAAGTAGGCTTTTCTTTTGTTAGTATAGGTATATTATACAAAGTTAACGTTGTGTTTATGTTATAATAATTAACTACATGATTATTAATGAAGATAACTGATACTGCAGATATAGACTGAGCAAAAGTAGAAAGATAGAATGACATACTTTTTTAGTCGTTTCTTCTGTCCAGCGTGGACGTTTCTTTATTATGTTTTCTATATGTAGGAACCAAGTTCATATTGCGTTTATATTATTATAAATATTATAATAATTTATCTTCATGGTTATGAATAAATGATTGATACTTTAGATACAAGATAAACAACTAAAAAATGTTATCAGTCTCAAACGTGCTAGATAGAAGTACTTATAGATTTTTTAATTGTTTATCTTGTTTAAACTAGGCTCAATTATGTTATAATTTGCTAAAACTATACATTTTATAATAGTCTAATTATGATTTTTCAAGATAAAGGTATACTTATACGTTTCGTTTTTAATTTAATTATTTCATTTTTGATTATTAAACTTCAAGTGGTTTGATTTTCATATTTAATTCCTTTAAGACTCTTCTCATTTTTAACGAAACATTTGAAAAGTCGTGTGTTTTGTTTCGCGATTCCATTAAAGTCACTTTAAAAGTCATCCTAAAAATGTTGGCAATACATTTAATGCATTTGAAAATAATTACAATACGAAAACAAATAGTGTTACAGCACCTGGGCTCATTGAAATTATCTAAAGCATGTGGTTTAACACTTTATTACCGTTACTTTTAGTAAACTTAAAGTGGGTTACTGCGTTTTTGCTATCCACAAAAACGATAGAAAAATGCTATTTCATACATTTGTTGACGTCGGTTACTACGTGTTTGCTAACTGTAAAAAAACAACCAAAACGTAGTAACCCACATAACTCCACTTGTAATAACTTATGGTGAAATTTATTTTAATGAAATTAAAGAAAAAAAAAATGTGGATATTGTGTCCAATTTTTAATAAGATGTGTCCATAAATACGAAAGTTATGATTTTTTTTACAAAACTCGGGAGGTTTTTCGGCTCTGGTGAACAATTTCATTTTTGTGGGTTACTACGTGTTTGCTTTTCGCCGTCGATATATTTATTTTTGTTTTATTCAGTGTTGTAGGCAAACTAGCTAAAAAAATGTCTCCACTAAACCAACACTGAGCTGATTACAAGTAGATTAGTTCTTGTTACTCTCTTTTCTAAGAGTCACAGTTTTGATTAAATAGTCATGTGGAAATACTCTTAATTTGTTTATTATGCGAATAGTTTACTTAACGCTTAAGAATAAATAGATCGATACTTGCATATTTTTTAATAAAATACTAACGAAAAAGGTGTGTACGAGGGCTGTTTGATAAGTTTTTTTTTAAGTCAAAAATCATCAGTGTTTTTATACATTACATTTATTGTTCAATTCAACATAGTTTTCAACTTCAATACTTATTCCAACGAGTTTCCAATTTTTTTATCCCCTCCAAAAAATAAGGTTTGTCCAGGTCAGGAAAATACTCGTTCGACTGCTGTGTAGCAGACTAGTCTTCATTAAAAAAAATTAACCTACTAGCCATCTTTTCAAATTTGGGAATCGGTAATAATCACACAGAGCTAAGTCCGGTAAATACGGTACCAGTTCGAAGACCAATTCATGGATTTTTGCCATTGCAATAGTTGAGGTATGCACTGGGGCGTTGTTTTGGTGAAATGGGACTTTTGCCGGAGATAGTTTTCCAACAATTCGGCTTTAAAACGGTCTAATATTTAAATCTGCATAATAATGGCCAGTGATGGTCTTACCTTTTTCTAAGTAGTCAATCATGATGATACCTACCCCCGCCATCCCAGAAAACTCTCGCCATTACCTTCCCAACCAACAAAATGGTATTTGCCATCTAATGTTTTGACTCTTGATTTGACTCTGGCGTATAATGGTGAACCCAAGTTTTGTCCATAGTGACAAAACGTTTAAAAAAAACCCACTGCAACCATAACATACAAAAGTGTTTCATAATGGCAAAAAATTGAGATTTTTCCTTAGAGTTATCAAAAATGCGTAGGTGATCACAGTAAGTTAACTAACGATTAAAGTGACAAATCTTTTGATTTTGGTAATTTTTTGGCAGTTTTAGTTGAAAGATCGTGTCAGTGTTAATGCCATTTACGAAAAAAAAATCATTTTAAAAGGACTTATTAAACGGCCCTTGTACTTACTCAAATGACTACTTATGTGATAGTTACGTAAGGATGTTAATGATTTTTGTTTGCAGGCGGTCTCGCGTTTGGCACGTTGATGCGTTTTGGTGAATGTGATGGCTATGAAAAAAAGAACCTTGTTTACCGCGACAGCGTGGACCTGTCCACAGACAACAACAATGTAAAGCTTATTAAATATAATGTGAGTAATTTTCATAATCTGCAATAATTCAAAATGTCTGACTGCCAAAATAAGTATTTATATTTCGTGAAATATAAATTGGTAACTTTTTACCTACATTATAGTAACAATAAACATTCAATTTATATTTCTCGAACTATACCTACGTAATGCCGTGAAACATATTTTTTGAGAAATATCCAATATGCACTTCCGGAAGCTGTACTTTCTGGAAACACGGGCTTAAAAAGAGATCCCAATCAATTCAACAGAAAATTGTTTGCTATGTGATTGGCAGGATCATGGTTGGCGAGATCATGGATTTCTTTGTGGGTAGTTGGTTTTAAAATGTATCTGAAGCAAACTGGATTCGGTACTTGTATGATCAATTATGTCATTCTTGTCAATGCGCTACTTACGTCGCGATAAAATTTCGTCTTCGGCCTACGGAAAATACCTAAGTATGTTTTGCCGCACTGATATAGAGAGCAATGACGCAGAGTTTAATCGTTAAAAACAGAAAACTTAAAAATGTATTTCGTATTGTTTGATGCGCGCAAATTTACCGACAGCGAAGCGAACGGTCTGCGGCTTCGGGCGAAGTGTCGAAGTATCCGTGAATATTGAATTCGGCTACATTTAGCGTGATTTGCTTGAGAATGTCCTTTTACCTATAAAACGTACCGACTTGTTTAATGATGATTGACCTGTCTAGATGTTTTTTGTTTACTTTTTATTACATTTATAATTTGATATTTTTTGTTTTTTCTTTTAAATTTTAGGTATTTTTTATGTAACTTACAATAATAATGTTTTAACATGATTGTTTTATGACACTGATTGATCTGAATCCTATTCTGATGTAAATGTTTAATAGTAGTAGAATACACATTCTAGTCTTAGACCATAAAATCAATAACTTCGCTTAAGTAAGTGTATCTTTTATTATAAAAGGCTTTGAGTTCAAATTTCTCATGTTTTAGGTGATCTATAACTCGTTTACGCGGCCTTTTTACTAGGGCACTGTCAGTTATGCAATGCGTAACATAATACATGTATTTTTTATGATACCTATATATGTAATTTAAGTATGCACTGCAATCTATCTTACACGTGTGATGAGATGATTAATCCCACTATTGGCCCTGTGGTTGGTTTGATGTTATGAGGTCAGGAGCATTTTAAAGCATTGTAGAGTTTTCTCAGATGACGATATTCGACTCGATCCAGTACACATGTGTGACGTTTGATCTGAGGCAAGCGTCCGCTACGGCCGAGTTGCGTGTGCGCCACTTTTGCCCACGCGGGCCTACCGGGGCCGCCTGCTACGCGTACAGAGGTGAGTATTTGATTAACTAGTTGAAATTAAGTACACCACAACGCGATTTTACTCATTGCTAATGTATTAATAAGTACGTACCTACCTACCTGTTCCGGGTCCTTTTTTTTTTCAATATAAATCTAAAATTTCCGTATCACTACTTGTCGGCACAATCAGCGGAATGACAATCACATTCACAATATCCATCATAAAATTACGTTTTGATTTCAGGTACCCGGTTCGACATATCGGTTGACGTGGTTTTCACAGAGTCATGCACTTTGGACATTCACGCTTACGGCATTCATGTTAACATGTCGCTGCTGGATATTGAGATATGGAAGTGGGAGGAGGGCACTTATTATGAGGATTTCAGGTCATTATATGTATGTTGTCTAAATCCTATTGTACGATTCTCACCGGGACATAGTCGGTGGCGGAACGAATTTCTCATTTGCATGGCTGACGCGTACGGCTTCGGTCGGAATTCATCGTATCTGCGAAAAATAATTTATGGGAATGTGGGCTCCGGCACGGCCCGAAGCCACCGGTTCGGTGGAAATCGTACCTATAACTGTTGGGCCACGTCATAGGTATTTGTTGTGCAGGTATCAATAGATCTATCAATGAATGCGGCGTGTAGCATCAAGTGAACCATGTTTAAATAGGTACGTTACATGTAAATTACAAATAAAAATTATTAACCCCCAACTATTTCCGTGGGCGTTGTTACGACTCGACTTCGGGATTGAATTGTTACTGGCTATTAATTTATTGAGCATTAATTGTGGGCAACATAATGGGTTCCAACTCTTGACGCGGCGAATTCGCCGCGCATCCATTATGTAAGTTACTGTCCAAGACTCAGATTTACTGACGGCTGCGTAGCATATTCGTCACGCGATCGCGGCGTAATCGCGACACTATCGCGGTGAATTGGTTACGAACACGTCGCGCGTACGCTTCGCTTTCAAATCGCTTGTAAATCAGCTTGAAATACAGCTTGCGCTCACAATACGGCTTTGAGTATAAGGACCACTTTTAGCACATCGTACGTTATGATTTAACTCAAAATAAGCGTGATTCACGAAAATTATGGTTTTGTATCTATAGGTATTAGATAGGTATCTAAGTAAATGTGTAATCGTTTCAAGAATGGTTTTTCGGTCCTTGGGTTGTCGGCAAGCTGAAACATCTTGGGCCACCTGTTATAGATTAGGTACAGATTATTAGATCTCCATTGAATGACTCGTCAAGTTTATAATATTTTAGTGTCTTTAATCATGAGCTGGTTGCGTGGTGACACATTTGCCATTTTTACATTTCTGTTCATCTCGCTTTTAATAGCATAAAATATTGGCGCGAGCTCTTGCTTGGGAGTGTAGCCCCCTTATTCATAAACGTCTGCTAACTTAACAAGCCGCCAATAATTGTTTGTCCCTTTTGCTCTTATGGACACATTGTTAAGACCGAAATGGACAAACATTTATTAGCGGCTTGTTAAGTTAGCAGAGGTTTATGAATAAGGGGGTTAGTGGATACAGTTAAACCTTGGCCGCCAGCTCATGGTAATGAAACTGGCATCCTATTAAACACACTAGATGTATGCGTTTCATGAAAATGAAGCAGCAAATTTCATCATCATCATCATCATCAGCCTATGATAGTCCACTGCTGGACTCTCATAGGCCTCTCCTATTAACTATGCGTATAGACGCATTAGGAGGTAAATGCCCATAATCGCCAAGCTGGGCAAGTGGATTCGCGATCGCAGTAATGTGTCCACTATGATAAGGGCTTGTCCATTAATCACGTCATACTGTATAGGGGGAGGGGGGGGGTCAAGAAAAAATCACCAATTATCACCATGGGAGAGGGGGGGTCATCGGACAAATCACGTGTAATTTTTTGTTACTCTCTGCTGAACAGCATACTTCTTTTAAAACATACATAACCAGATGTCAAATCCTGAACTGAGTTTTAAAATTTCACGGACATTTACCTCGTAGTTTGCAAAAAGTTTTTTCCCATCACGTGTGCTTAATAAAGTACGTAAATTGAAGTGTTATAAAAAGGACTACTTAAGTTGGCAAAAAATTACACGTCATATTGGCTAGGGGGGGGGGGGGTCCTGAAAAATATCACCAAGTATCACCATGGGGGATGGGGGGGTCTAAAATAGGCCAAAATTGTATGACGTGATTAATGGACAAGCCCTAACGCTGCTGCCCATCATCAATCTTTTATCAAATAATGGTCAGTGACACTTCAATCCCTTAGTCGACTCTTACGACACCCGCAGGAGGAGTTGGGGTGATGACAAATGTATTCTTACTGCCGTCACCCCACGGCAATTTTTGAAGTAATCGTAAAAAATGTAGTAAATTCGTTTGTACAGATTAACACCGGTGGAGTATCGTGGTCCCTCGCATATGACTTTGTACGGGTTCGAACCTCTGGACGAGCACATGTGGGTACCGGACTACGAGCGATGGTCTACCACGCCCTTTGACTTCCACACAACGACGAAGCGCCATGTTCAGGAAGCGGATGGTAAGTCGCACTCTGAATTCAGACCCTAGAGTGAGCCTCCGAGGCGTAGTTGGTAATAAACCTGCGACGCTTGAGATTCCCGGATCAAATACCAGCGAGGTTATAGTAGATTATACACCATCAAGGGGATAAATCACTGTTTATCCCTCCCTGCCAGCAGCGCGGGAGTTATAGATTTAATTCCCAAGCGAAACGAGAGAATCAAGACTGAGTTCTGAGTGCGGTGAAGGATTCAAGCGCCCAAGACAGATACAGTTTTATCCCGAGGTATATACTTACTCTACTTTTCTCACCATATGCGAGACAATAAAAAACAGGCTTAGTAACACTTAGTGGATAATATTTATTGCAGCGAATTAATAGTGTTGAAATTAAATAGGTATAAAATAAAATGGATACCGCAACTTGTCGCAACTTGTTTCTGCCGGCATAGCCTACTTGATTCAACAAAATGCGAATATGGTTCTGCGCGGCTTCGGTTTTTGAAAATCTTCGTGGCCATGCACACCGCCGCGCGCAGATCGTCATAGCAATAAAGTGAAATTACATTATCGCCCGGCGGGTGGTAATGAAATTTTATACAACATTATAACCCGGTTTTTTCCAAGGGATATAATGTTTTGCATTCGGTGAGGTTTAAGAGATATAAAATCCGGCCTTGTCGAGCATGTGGTGTGAAAAATACATTAAATCCCTTAAAATTGTTATTTGAATGCACGATTCTTATTCGACTTATGGGATTTTCCCACGCTACTCTCGAAATATTACGATTTTTGGTTCAATCTAAGTATCAAGTACCTATTTCACTTAAAAATGTACACGTTCTTTATACAAACTTGCAACCCCATTTGAAGCCCCTTACCCTAAGTGATGGCATTATAGAATATAAGCCATAAAGAATAGTACATTGTGCATCAAGGGAGGTAAGTACGGAATTACTAACTTTTATGACTCGAGTTAGTATTCCGCTTACCTACCGTGATGCATACAATGTTTTTCATCACACTTGCCGACAGAAAAATAAGTTTATCTACACAAATATCGTTAAGTGCTTTAAAATGCGGTCAGAAACAATAGACAATGACCAGCATTACCCACCATCAGAACTTGCCACATACATAAAGTTAACATTATATGCGATTTTTCCGGAGGTTATGAGTTTTAAATTTGGAACAGCTGTCAGATTCAAGTGGGGTATCTATAGATATTCAGCCAGTCATCGACACAAAAAGTTAATTCAGTATGTTTTTTAGTTACAATCGGACGATATTTTCATATCGAGTGACACAAGAATAGGGACATCACTCGATTGTCTATGATTAAAAAAAAATTACAGAGATTCAAATGGCTGCCATTCCGAGCTGTCTTTTGTTTGTTGGCTTACTACTACAAGTGAAAAATTGTGAATACTTTGTAATAATACTGATAATTACTTGATAATGAGTGGCAGTGACTCGGATAACGATATGAGCCCTCCGCCAGACATACTCAATGCAGCTATGACCGCAACTAACAACCTGTTGCCGCAAAAGTCGAGAGCCAAGTATGAGAAGGCTTTGTTTCTGAACGCATCTTAGAGCACTTATGATATGTGTGTAGATAAAGTAGTGTATGCAACTATACGTAATCAGGCATTACAACACTCGTGTGATGCTATTATGAAACCCACCTTCGGTTCGTTTCATAAACCCACACTCGAGTTGTAATGCCCCTCATTACGTACAGTTGCATAAACTACTATTTAAGACATAATATTATTAAATGACGTACTGACATTTCTATTACTCCCTAGGGAATATCGCTTTTCTATTACTCCCGCTAGGCGCGCAAGCAATGGCCCGCTTAGACAGCAAGTGTGATGAAAAATATTATAAGCATCTTGTTTATTATTTACAATAAAACAGTGACTATCTTTGCATAAAATAAATGTAAGAAATTAGTATTTAAATAGCCCACTAGTTATTTATTCAATTGTTAGTTCTCAATGCGTGAGTTACAGATTTCTTAATTTGTTGGCAACATTGTTAATGTAATAAAATTCAATTATTGATTGATTACTTACAACTACGGTTTTCTAGATTGTGTGAAGTACGAGCTTAATTATGCGAATAAATAAAATATAATTATCCATCTAATATAACAGATGTTTTACAGATTGGAAGGTACATGATTATTTTGAATACAACCCAACGGAAAAAACTGTCCCTCCGACAACCACAAGGTGGTACAAAAAGTTTCAAAGAAAGACATCGAAAGCAGATAACCCTTGGTACTGGGACTGGCAACAACAAGCGGAATTTTGTAAGTTTTTAGGCGTTTTTGTCGTTTATTATATGTAGAAGTACATGGTGACTTCATAAACCTATTAAACCACTATTAATGTTATTTAACAAAATGTCTATCACATGAAATCACATAGGCAAACGCAAAAAAAAAAATCAGTTTCACCGCCAGCTACTAAGGCACTGATCTCACCGCGAGCTACTAAGCTATGAACTATGCGCTATAAACACGAACAAAAGATACGCTCTCCCGTGTAAAAAAAGAAACACGGCGACACTCGCCCAGCTATCAGCTATCACCGCCGAGCTAGTATCGCACATATTACATATTGATACAATATTGATATTGTATTTTCTCTTTGACATTGGTGAATTGAATTGGTTGTATTTTTTTTATTCTCTCTCTCTTGAATTAATCGTTTTGTAAGTGTCGTTGTTTCTGTTTTTTTATATAGTCCACAAATATCTGCATTTGCATGTCTTTACTAGACTGAATACTGTATCCACTGTACCTTAACATCTTGTACCTGAACCTGTATTATGTATTCTAGCAAATAAATATATTGATTGATTGATCGCCGTGTCTCTTTTTTTACACGGCAGTGCGTATCTTTTGTTCGTGTTTATAGCCGATAGTTCATAGCTTAGTAGCTCGCGGTGAGACCAGTGCCTAAGTTATGAACTATCGGCTATAAACACGAACAAAAGATACGCAATCCCGAGTTAATAAAAGAGATACGGCGATACTCGCCCAGCTATCACCGCCGGGCGAGTATCGCCGTGTCTCTTTTTTAAACTCACTGGGAGACCAGTGCCTGAAGAAAGGTTGACTAAAATTTATGTAGTTTCTTGTGCTTTTACGGTAAATTCATACTGCCTACCTCAAAAAAAAAATAATTTTGAAATTTATCCTGTATCAGTAAACAGGACTAAGGATAACTTAGTACTTTTTAGTAACAGTAACAGTAATTATTAAGATCCTATTTTTTTTCTAGACATGGACGAAGTCACAAAAGCTGCTACGAAAATAGCTAATCGGTTCTTGGGCTGGATGTGGGGCAACTAGCATACTCCTACTACCGTCGCCTACATCAACTCCAAGTCTTACGCCGCGAGACATCGAGGTGCACAAGTTGTGTTGCCATACAAGTGCCATATATTATTATCAATACGAACAGTTATATAAGTGATCTCTATAGGCCCGGCCACGACATTGGTCTAAGGCGACCAGCGGCGAGCGAATTCATGAGTTGGAGCGGGATGCCGATATGGGTACTCCCTCTCGCACGTGTGGTTTTCCGCTAAGCCGGTCGCCTTAGACCCTTAGTACTTAGTACTATATAGATTAGCACAGTCGTCAAAGATCTCATTACGGTTCAGCTACTAAAATATACTTACACGACTCTAGTCGTAATGTTACGGAAGTGAAGTCCTGTAAACATGGCACTTTAATTGCATTACTATCTTTGACGTTAACAGTACATTCATACCCACAAATATACATGTATATGTGAAATAATAATGTGAATATTAAGTTGTTTCTAAAAATTGATTTGATTTTTGGCCTTGTTTGGAAAAACTTCATGATGTTTTAAGTATTTCACACAAATGTATGAAGCACAAACTAAAGAAGGACGATCAAATTACCTAAAGCCTATTGATCAATAACAACAAGCGATATTTCGTCAGATAACCTAAGTTAAATTGTACAACTTTTTTTATAACGGAAACTCTCAAATATATTAATTTAAACTTTCACGATTATCACTCATATTTTAAAGACAAACGGGTCTTAATCGCGTAAACTTACGTTTAATTATATCCTGACGTTTCGGGCACGACGTTACACCCGTGGTCGCAGGCAGACTCAGAGAGAGTCGCCGTAAGTTTACGCGATTAAGACCCGTTTGTCTATAAAATATGAACTCTCAAATATTTGTGTGAAAAAAGTTAGCACCGTAAAAATATTGGTTACGTCAATGTTTGTAACTGACAACATATGTATATCGCGCGTCATTGTTGATAATGATAAACTTAAGATTCTTATAATTGTGTTTATTGTTTAATTTCCGAGAGTAAGTCGAAATTGCATTACTTGCCTGTAATATTATGAAACCGCGATTAGAATGGAATTTGAAAGTTCTGTTGACATAACAGTTTATAACAGTGTATACACTGTTATGTCGACAGCACTAGTCAATCTAGGATATATTAATAGTTATAGTCAAAGTGAAAAGATTTACAGACAATAGATTAATTAATCACTTACTACACTTCTAAACAACTCTTTTCTTGGTAAATGTTGAGTAATTTTGTTGTGTCACCAATAATTTCGAATTCCTTTCTGATTCCGGATCTGATTTGATAATACATTTTTTACTATACGTTTAAAAGCACTGTCCAATAATTTTATTATGCAAAAGTTGTTGATAATACGAAATATCTAATTGCAGATGAGTTCCTTTATACAGCGTGCGTACGGGCGAATATTTCAATGGCGATTACTATCGGACCTAGGGGACTTGTTTACATACATTTCTTTAGGAAATGAAGGTATTTTTTATTTCATACAAAATAATTGAGCACATGACGCAATGTATTGCATCCATTGGTAGCCGCATAAATTAACGTAGACATAAGTAGGTATCTAAACGTCATACGAGTGTCATGTCAGTTTGACAGCTTACATTGCTGCTGGATTGCACTTTAGAAAAATCATTACACCTATTTAACAACAAAATTTAACGAAATTATTATTTTATACGATTCGTAGAATCAGATATTATAGCTGTATTAATAAATGGCCCGTATCAAATACACACGCTGTATATCAATAATCTATAACTTTTTTCTAACAGCAATTGGACAAATGGACATATTCTTGCGTAGATGAGAAGAGAAAATCAAAAGGAGTGATAAATGTAGTACAATAGCTACGTGTACAGTAAGATATTAATGAGTAACAGTATACAGTATGTATCACATAGTAGAGCAAAGAAAGAGACCTGTGAATGTATAAGTCAAACTGACCAACTTTTACTAACGGGCCAACGCCGAAATCGGGAGAATAAATTTTACTGTCCCATACAAAACGGCAGCATCCCACCAGCCGGAATATTGTATGAAACGGCCAATTTTTTTGTCGCGATTTCGACGTTGGCCCGGCAGTAAAACTTGGTCAGTTTGACTTATACATTCACAGGTTTCTTTCTTTGCTCTACTATGTGATACATGACTGTATATTTTATACACTTGACGATATTTTTGTGAATTTAATTATGCACATTATGACATTTTAGATTTTTTTGATTTTTATTATTATTCTATATACTTACATTTGACGATCTTTTTGTGAATTTGTGCTATTTGTAAACAAATAATATGTAACTCTCATGAAGAAATAAATGAATCTATCTATATATCAATCTTATCTATAAAATAAATGTAGTAAATATAGATCGCAGTAGAATTTGACAATATTTATTCTGATAGTAAAATACAGATGATGATGACGGTTGATCATAGAAACAGTGGACAACAACAGATAGGTAGCGTAGCAACCTACTGACACTTCCTCTCAAGCAACCATTCATCATATGAACACTCACAGCTTCATCAAGCACTCGAGTCTAAACCTAAACCAAACAAACACCTCTCAAGCTTTGCGGGACAATGGCTTAGGAAAAACATCGGCCAAGTTATCTTCAGTTGGAATGTACTCCAGCTGAATTAACCCCTCATTGACGCAATGACGAACGACATTGTACCTAATGTCAATATGGTTCAGTAAAGTCCATAAAAAGGTGATGCATATCGAAGACCTGCGACCCTACGGCAAACTTCGAAATCCGCAAATTTCGAGGATTTGTCTCTCTCACTCTAATGACGCCTTCGTTGGAGTGACAGAGAAAAATCCTCGAAATTTACGAATTTCGATTTTCGCGGTAGTTAGTAAGCCTGTGGTTCCCAAACAATCCAAACATGGAAAGGCAGATCAATGGCGAGGCCGGCCTTAAGCACTGGTCTCACCGCGAGCTACTAAGCTACGAACTATCGGCTATAAACACGAACAAAAGATACTCACTACCGTGTCTCTTTTATTTACACTTAGCTCGCGGTGAGACCAGTGCCTTAGGCGTGTTGAGTAGACGAGATCTACGATGTCATGGGACCTTAAAGATTCTGAAGGGCCCGCGGGACTTGAGATTCTCTGGATATGCAACTAAAGAGGGTTCTGGATGCTTAGCCAAGTCACCAAACGCTAACGCTTAGTAGCGTATCGTAGTTTTCCCTCTCTATCACTCTTTCATATTGGTGTGACAAAGATAGTTAGCTGCCTTTCGTTTACGATTGACGATTAAGCGTTAGCGATTGGCAACTTGGCTAAGCATCCTGTTGTAGTGGAATAATAGAAAAAATACTACCATACCTTGATTGTAATTAAATTATAGTTTTATTTAGTTGAATACTATTTTATTATAGGTGTTACTCATGTTATGTGATTACACAGAACGGAAATAAAACACATATTATTTAATGTTTTCTTTATTCTTTATAAAATAGTTTCATCTTATTTGTAGTTCGGCTACGACTAAAAAGCGAGCTCTGTAGCTGGCTCTCCCTCTAATAATACTTAGCTGCAGATGTAAAGTCTCTAAAAGTCAGAACGTTTCAAACTATAGGTAACGAGTTGTTAGAGATGTTGAGATTGATTTACTAATAATTACAAAACTATAGGTAACGAGTTGTTAGAGATGTTGAGATTGATTTACTAATAATTACAAAATGTAGATGTAAAGAATGTATGTATGGAGAAGACTGTATAAGAGCGAATTTTTTCAAATTTGATTTTATTTTTATTTTTTCTACTCAGAATCGCGAGCTCTTTCGATCCCTCGCAGAACAAAAGTGTCCCGAAATTTCCATACATTTTTTTGTCTTTCACTGAGTTACGGTTAAAGAAAGTGTAAGAAAAATAGTAACTCAATGGATTTTTTGAGACACTTTTTTATTTATATCAGGATCGAAAAAGCTCTGCTTCTGAGTAGGCAAAATGTAAAAAAGTCCGAATTTGGAAAATTTAAGAAAACGACGTCAAAATAAAAATCAGTTTGATTCAAAGCTGTCCTTTATTTAATACATATACATACATACAGCTTCTTTTTTTATTGATTTGTATTTTAATATGATTTATTTTCCACTCCGAATCGCAAGCTTTTTCGATCCCGATAGAAGAACATTTCTGTCCCAAGGTTTTTTTCTATTTCGTTATGAACACATTGAGCGCGGGGAACTCCCGAGGGAAGTTCTCTGTGGGAGGTCCATTTTCGCTACAAAGCGGAAAAATCACGGGATCGGCTACGAACGTAGCGCGTAGCACTCGTCCGCAATGAAAGTGTTAATTTTATAACAAATTTAGGATGGCGGTAACGGTGTCTCATTTTAGGATCGAAAGAGCTCACGATTTAGAGTAGAAATCATATGAAAATACCTGTTACAAAAAAGTGGGAGGGGGACTACTTTGAAAAAAAAATGGGTAATAAGGTCTCCAACCATCATGATCATGTATTGATTTAACAAAAATTGTAAATAGCAGTCTAACTTACTCCAAACAAGGTGTTTTTAACATGCATAATAAATAACAATAAATGTTGTCCGTTGTGTTGCATTTACCCACGGCACCCTATTTTACTCCTCCAATAAAAATAAGGTCCAATTATTTTTTTACCGTGACTAGAAAAATACTTATTTTTGTAAGTATTACATATATTTACAATAAAAATAGCATTATTTTCTACAGTTTTAGTTTATTGCTGAAACAATTAATGACAGAAAATTTTTAACTCGCTGACTCAGGTACGCTAAATAAAAAATAAAGTACCTAGCAGTCGCAAGATGCGATTATAGAGTTCCATAAACTAGAAACCCTTAGAGTTTTGCCATGCCCGTATGTCCCTCTGTCTGTCTGCCCGCTTCTAGCTCCTTGGTCGTTAGTTAAGCTTGTTCACGAAATAAAGTAGCCACTGCCGTATAATTATATATTATTTTATGAAACCATACTTTTACATAAATGTCATTAAAAATAACAGCTATTTGCCTTTCTTCTCGGACGCTGTGGTTGAAATTTATACCATTTGCTCCATATTTATGGACTTTTATTTAAACTCATATTTTAAAGACAAACGGGTCTTTATCACGTAAACTTACGTTTAATTAAATCCTGAACCGTTAAGACCCGTTTGTCTTTAAAGTATGAGTGATAATCGTGAAAGTTTTATTTAAACTTCTGCATTTTAGTAATGTTTCTTCTTATTTTAACTGAATCTCGTATCAAATTTTTATTTATTTTCAATGATTATAAATTTCAAGCCAAACATTGTTTAAATTTTCTCAGAAGATCGTACTTTTTTGAGCATTATTAAGCATTATCTGAAGTTATTTTGATTTTGTTGAATTTTAAGCGAATGTTTTTGAATTTTAGCTTGTCAAACATAAAACAGAAGAATAAATTTAGTGTCCCATTGCTGATATAACTACATACAACTATCGTATAACAGAGAAAACTGATTTTACGATGGCTACTTTATTTCGTGGACAGGCCTTACTAGAAATTCTCAATGTGGTACAGATATACATTATTATTAATCACACCAACAAAGGGTGACATTGACACATAAGACAGGAAAAAAATCCGTAGTCTACTCATACTATACTCAGTACATACTCTCCAGCGATTCGTTTCATAAAACCATTTTCGCGTGTAATGCCTCTAATTATGCACTAGACACATAAATAATTTTAAACTTATCTCGAAACAAGTCTCTAGGGTTTTTTTATATATCGCTCGAATGGCCGTCTTTTGTAGAACAAATCTGATGTTAGCCTTAAAACATGAAGGATATAAAAAAACACTTTACGACATAATGCTACAAAATCTAGTTAGTAGTAGATTTTGTTTCATTAACTGAAAACGGTCTTTGATTACAGGTAAATTCACGAAAACTGGTACGAATGGATCGAGTAAGTGACAGAAAGTCTATGTGTGGATGTCAAAATGACAGTAGATACAGGTTGCTATAGGACGACCGCATACACACAATGATAGATGTCATTCATTTCATTCATTCCATTCGTGCCAGCTTTAGTGAATTCACCTGTACGTTGTTATAATTTAATAAACTTAAAAAAATCACAAACTTAAGGTTTTTAATCGACTGAACTCTAACTAACTATTACTGATTACTCTTTGACAATGTTATCATTATAAGTCGCATTAGTTAGTTAGTAGGCTCCGTTAAATTTAAATGTGTTTGAGTTTAGAAGAATTAAAAAGATTAAATAATCTTGTACTTGTAACTTCAACAATGAATTGTATAAAATATTTACATTAACATTGCCGCAAATAAGTAATTTCTTAGCCCAAACTAAAATTTTTGACATATCGATACCTTTGGGTTCAATTGTCGTAAAGGACAAAATGCAGGTTTTCAGGAGAAGCAAAAAACAATTTTTTTTAAGAAAACTGTTAATAACTTTTTTGTTTTTTGACCTATATTTGTGACGTGTATGAAAACAATGTAGATTGCTGGTATCTTTGACCTGGTGTAGCAATCGTAGTGATAAGCTAAACGGTTTAGAAGTTAGATGTTGTAAAGGATGACGTCAAAATGCTATGTATGTCCTTTACACCCATGATTTTTTTGAGCAATTAGAGTTGACAAGGTCGTAAATGACGGTCTTAGATAATTTTCTTACAAATTTGGGGCGTAAATGTAGGCGAAATGGTATAAATAGCGACTGTTTTCCGCTTAATTTACTAAAATCACGCTTAAAACATTTATTAAAACGTAGGAAATAATGGCAAAGAAAAGCCGGATTAGAGTTGTGAGTTGAGTATTTTATCTCTAAATATTTAGCCATAACAAAGAACTAGACTACTTATATGTATGGAAACACTATTTGTTTCAAAACTATATAACATTTTTGCAACAATTTAATAGTTATTTGTTATACAAGGGTGCAAAGTTGTATTTTACCCGCGAGTATGAAATTGAAACACGAGCAAGCGAAAGGATTCTATAGTTGAACCACGAGCGAAGCGAGTGGTTCTAAAATAGAATCCTGAGCAGCGAGTGTTTTAACATACGAGAAGTAAAATACATTTGCACCCGTGTGTAACACAAAACTTTTCCCCTCACTGTAGCGAGGAAACTCAAAAAAGGTAATTATTTGTTCACATTACAATCATCATTATCATAGATCATCGTTAGTGATAATAATTTTCCAAATGCATCATGTATTTAATGCAAGATTTTGTCGCAGTAAACTTACCACGAAAAAGTAAACGCAGCACGATTTTAACACATTCCTGTAGTTGCACACCAACGCCAATGCATTATTAAATCATTCTCATTCATTATTTTTACAAAATTATAACAGAACACCCTGAAAGTTGTTTAGTTTACTATTTTTATGCGTGTTCGAGTCGGTAAATAAAGATTATAACCTATAATATTCTTTTCTTTGACAATGTTGACGTTGACATTTTCTGCGTTCTGTGATTGCATCTAGTCATCTTATCATCATTCACTAAAACAATTGTTACTTATGGAATTTTAGGATTTATATGTTAAAATCATCATATTATATAAAGGTTTGTATTTTACACTAAATACTCAAACAAATTATTTAATTATCATTAATATGGAACAATTTCCATGAGCATTTTACGTTTTGTTATTCCAAAACCAAGATCATTACTTTGCCACACAAGTGAATAATATGCGTTTTTACACGTTCGTATTAAAGGATAAACGAGCACTTTACGAGCTAGTGAGGGGAAAAAGTTATTGTTTCGGTGCTGCGCTGTCTCAATAGTAATTTGAACATTTTGAACGTATAAGCTATTCGTTCTAGCAGGGGAACGCTTTCATAGTGTCATCATCAGCCTATATCAGTCCACTGCTAAATAACGGCCCTTCCTTAGCCTATGCGTATGAATGAACGCATTAGGAGGTAAATGCCCATAATCGCCACGCTGGGCAAGTGGGTTGGCGATCGCAGTAGTGTGTCCACTATCATTATGCTGCTGCCCATCATCAATATTCGATAACTAATTGGTAAGTGACACTTAAAACCCTTAGCCGACTCTTACCACACCCACGGGAAGAGTTGAGGTCGTGACAAATGTATTTTTACTGCCGTCACCACACGGCAACATGGCACGGTTTCGTAGTTATGTAAAGAACAAACACTAGGTAATGGTAATAATAAAGTTTAATAAGCAACTGTTCAAGTAGTTCATGCATATGTGACTGATGTGACACAGGTAGTAATTGTAAGACTTTACAAGAAAGAAGAACTAGCAATACGTACGAGTTAAATTTCCCGGTACTGAAGGCACAAATAGTATTCCTTTCTAGACTTTAACGCCTAGATACGATTATAACGACTTCAGATATTATTTTATTTCTACTTATTTCTATTCAAGATTCAGAATTAATGTCACTTATATATATGTATAAATTATGTACTTGGATAGTAGCTGATTACCGTTTACTGATTAGTATTGTATTTTATTTACATAAATAAATACTACGAAAGCGGTCCCCTCTAAGATTTAAAAGTTGTGTAGATTATGTTGATATGACATAAAAGACTATTCATATATTTCCCATAAATGTGTTTGCATGTGTACAAACAAATGTATGGTAATAAACAACAACAATTATTACATCGGTCCTTTACCACCCTGATCATTCAATAGAAATTGCATAAGAAATATAAGAATTCATTTTTCGTGCCGGTCGTAAAGGACTACGAAGAAAAAACTTGTTCTTTAAGCCCAAGTTTACCATAGTACTAAAGAAAGTAATCGTAAAAAAGTAAGGGCGTAAAGGACAACACATAACGTACTAGGTCACTTACGACACTATTTTTATTTGTCCATTTCCTTTACGACTAAGAAAATTATTTATAATAAATGACTTGATATTTACGCCCCATTCGCTAAGCTATTTTTGCAAGTCCATAGTAGAAAATCTTGGTCGTAAAGGCCACTTTTTAAGAGATATCGAAACTTTAACTATACAGATCGATAGCGCTTGAAATTCTGAACAAAACTGTATATATAACTAATTTTCGCCAAAATGTCCTTTACGACAATTGAACCCAAAGGTATCGATATTTTCCAATAAATACCTCTAAATTATTTATAAGCGGCTTATACTTACAAGCAACAATGAAATTAGGCAAACAATTTATTTCATAAAATACACTGATGTGAGAACAGATTATCTATACTACAATTACATAATAAAATTTTGTTGGGGTGACTGTGGTTTTCAGTGAATGGTGAAACACGTTGTATATGGACGGATTCGAAGATGATTAGTATAGGATTCCTGCTCCAAAAATGGAACAATGAAATGATCTAATCCAACTGCACTTAAATATATAAGTCCTTTGCACATGCAACAAGATAAGGATACATTATCCTTACGTTTCATGAATTTCAATTGATTGCTTAAAATAATTAATTACCCACAATGTGTGTTAAACTAAGGAGACAATACTATATAGACATACAAAATTGACTAACCCCCTTATTCATAAACGTTTGTTAACTTAACAAGTCGCTAATAATTGTTTGTCCTTTTTGTTCTTATGGACACATAGTTAAGACCGAAAGGGACAAACAATTATTATCGGCTTGTTAAGTTAACAAACGTTTATGAATAAGGGGGTAAATGGATAAGGAGCGCCACCTTTATCCCCACGTCCAATCCCAGGCTCCTTTGAGTCCTGCCCATGCAGCTTGGGCGAGCGCCTCAAGATTGTCTAGAAAAAAAAACTTAATTATACACCAATAGCCCTAGTACAACTGATATGTGGCATCTACGAACAAATAAAACATGGAAGCCGCAAGCCATACTATTTTTCCTATCAAAAACGGCCCTCAATTTTAGTTGACAAGCGTCACCCCCTCTTCAATGTATTACGATAATGAATTTCAATGTCAACCTATAAAAATTCTCCATAATGGCATCAACGACATAAAAAAGGCCGTTTGTACTGAGTACCTAACAATATTTTTTTTTATCAATTGGTAATAAATAACTCTGAAACTAGGCGAAACCCAAAAAAGTATACATGACATTTTAGTCTTAATATAGTATCAGGAATATGCTGTTTACATTTTACCCCTTCCTCATGGGGACCATGTATATTTAATTATTTTTAAACCTACGAACAAATAAAACATGGAAGCCGCATGCCATATTAAATTGCCTTTCAAAAACGGTCCTGAATTTTTGTTGACAAGTGTCACCCCCTCTTCAAATGCATCACAGTAATGAATGTCAATATCAACGTATAAAAACTTAAACCGCCATTTAAAAATAATTGTGATTGGTCCATCAAAGTTTTGATTGGCTATATTCTATAAACATTTGTCAAAGATGTTGCGCCAAAATATGCGCGGTGTTAAGAAAAGCGCTATGTCCTGCCCATCTTGGCACAATTGAAC
The DNA here is from genome assembly GCA_025490895.1 of Thaumatotibia leucotreta. Classification (NCBI taxonomy): domain Eukaryota; kingdom Metazoa; phylum Arthropoda; class Insecta; order Lepidoptera; family Tortricidae; genus Thaumatotibia; species Thaumatotibia leucotreta. The sequence goes on along the minus strand of JALPQI010001331.1, from coordinate 91,311 downwards.
AATTGTTTTTGGGGGCATTTTTGAGCTGGCGTTAGACGTCCATGTTATATATGGTCGCAGTGTGGCATTAATTCTCGGCTTTCTCCCGGCTACCCGTCTGATTTTGCATATAGTTAATTAAAAAATTAAAAAACACGACTGCCGTTTTAAGCGAACTGGAAAGTATGGCAGTCGTGTAAAAATAGATGGGTTGGCGATAAGACAGATAGTTACGCAGTGTCCTAGGCCTAGGTGAGCGATTCCCTTACGAACGCGACGCGATAAAGTGGTAGAGTGAAATATTACAAAAAAACGATACCTCCCCTACGCGTAAGGTGGGGATCATGTTTTTATATTTATATTAATCACACCTGTTCGGTAAGTGCGCCAATGCCCGCAGGCGATGCGCGCCGTAGGTGCGTCATTACGCCCATGGGCAATCATGGATTTTCATAAAAATTTACGTCACAGTAGTAATTTTTGTTATAAAAATGATAAATTGATATACCAGGGCAGCATAACCCACCCGGTGATTTGTCACTCACGCGTTCGAGTTTAAATTATCCCTGATTTTGAGAAATGATTTAGATCATTTTAGAGTAGTTTTGTGAAAATATATTGTTTTATTAACTTTTTTGCGTCACAGGTGTGATGAAAAACATTGTGTGTGCCACGGACGGTACAAGAATTATGATTCATAATTCGGCTTCGGCTTGGGCTTTCCTTTCACACTCGTTGACTATTTCTTATTTACCGCCCTTCAAATACACAATGTAGTATTACTGAAATCCTATATGTCGCGGCCACGACATTGGTCTAAGGCGACTGGCTTAGAGGAAAACCATACGTGCGAGAGGGAGTACCCATATCGGCATCCCGCTCCAACTCATGGATTCGCTTGCCGCTGGTCGCCTTAGACCAGTGTCGTGACCAGGCCAATAGAGCGGGCGTAAACGACCCAAGCATTCCCGAACACACCATACGGACGCCGCGGGCGACGGGCTGCTGAGGGCCACGGGCGGCGTGTCGAAACGACCACGGCCTAAGGCACCTATTAATGACTCGAGCGAGGTGTCATTTGTATGAAAACACATACTCGCACATCTCTGGTAGAAACGCAGCCGGCCCGGCCATGACATTGGTCTAAGGCGACCGGCTTAGCGGAAAACCATACGGGCGACCTCTCGCACCCATATCGGCATCTCGTTCCAACTTACGGCCCGGCCACGACATTGGTCTAAGACGACCAGCGGCGAGCGAATCCATGAGTTGGAGCGGGATTTCCGATATGGGTACGAGAGGGAGCACCATACGTTTTCCGCTAAGCCGGTCGCCTTAGACCGATGTCGTGGCTGCGGCGTTATGGATTCGCTCGCCGCTGGTTGCCTTTGACCAATGTCGTAGCCGGGCCTTAACTTACTCAGCGTCCTCGGATCTACAGTAATCAATTCACGGAAATATTACCTTTCTATCACCCTGAATACCGGTATTTTTTTTCCATCAACAGTGTTGCTGATACGAGATTGAATATGTATAAATATAATTAAATATACATGGTGCCCATGAGGAAGGGGTAAAATGTAAACAGCATATTCCTGATCATATATGAAGACTAAAATGTCATGTACACTTTTTTGGGTTTCGCCTAGTTTCAGAGTTATTTATTAAAAATTGATAAAAAAAATCTTATTGTTACTCAGTACAAACGGCCTTTTTTATGGCGTTTATGCCATTATGGAGAATAGTCTCAGTATTCTCATTGAAAGATGTCATTTTGAAAGGTTTTATTTCTCACCTTTCAAAATAAGGTTATTAGAAAAAAAAAAAAAACAAAAAACAAGTGTTAGTTTTATGAATAAACATTTACTTTTTACATGAAAATACATTAAAAATTTTTAAAAATGTGACAAACAATTTTTTTTGAGCTAAAATTTCCTTATCTGTGTTTATCAGCCTCCGTAGCCTAGTTGGTAGTGACCCTGCCTACGAAGCTGGAGGTTCCGGGTTCGAATCCCGGCGAGGGCATTCTTTGTGTATTTATTTAGCACAAATGTTTGTTCTTTGGACATGGCTGTCTATGTATTTAAGTATCTATATGTATCTATCTGTTTTATATATCGTCGCCTGGTACCCACATCACAAGCCTTAATTGAGCTTACCGTGGGACTAGGTCGATTTGTGTAAGATGTCCCAAGATATTTATTTATTTATTTTATTTATTTATTATTATTTTCTTTTTTTGGCCGCATAAATGCGTGATTAAAATTATTCCGTTTCCTCATGGGCAATTTGTATATTTTTTGGATTGGTGATGCTATGTTGCTTAACTTACCTATGTGACTCTGCCAGTACCACGGCTCTGGAGTCTTCTTTCCGAACTTTTTCAACATGCGTGTAGTCGTTGTCACTGGTGGCTTCGTTGTCGACTCCGGTGAGTATTCATAGCGGTCTTGTACTTTCTCATCTGCACAAAAAAAACTTTTTTTCACTTCTCATGCTCAAAAAGTGCACCTTTATGTCGTGCGTAGACGACATAAAATCGCATTTCATGTTCTAGAGCATAAAAGTAAAATTGTTTTCTAAGTCTAAGATGGGCTAAGGTAATCGGTTCCAACAGCCAAAAACGTTAAAACATATTGCACAATTTTATTGATCAATAAAATAGTATAGCTGACCAAATTTGTTATATTTTTTTAATTAATATTGGAATTCTGTATTTTCTGTCATTAAATTTAGTAAATCACATAAAATAGATATCGATTATCGTTCAAAAATGCTCCGAAATGTTTGACTTGGCAGAAAACCGAGCATATGAAGCCTGATCCCAGGTTGAAAAAAAAAACAATTAAAAACTGAGTTGGCGGGTATTGGTTGTATATTTTTTCTTCTTTCGCTTTACAACAACTTAGTTGTGTAAATTGCAGTAAAAAATGTATTTTACTATTTTACTTTCCTCGCAAACGAAGTGAAAAGTAGAGTGTAGAACACGGACATAAATGTCCATTTTTATCCTCGTCTACTATTTTGGTCTTCGCTTCGCTCAGACCAAAAAATTGCCTCGGGTGAAACTGGTTCACTTTATGCATTTGTTGTACAATCTACTATTAAGCCGTATATCGTCAAAAAAAAATCAATATGAGTACCGTTTGGCGTAGAAACTTTAGGTTCTTGGGGCCCCAGCGCACGCAAATTGTTTGCTGAGATCGCGAAACGTCTGGTTGATGTAACTAAAGACCGAAGAGCTGGCGACTTCCTCGCACAACGCATCAGTATTGCGATACAGCGAGGAAATGCCGCCAGCATCCTCGGTACAATGCCACAAGGGCCAATCTTAGATATAGGTTAGGTTAAGTAGATTAGTTAGATTTAATCTATGTACATAAATTGTAGTTTTGAAAATAAATATATAAAAAAAGGTTTTATTGGATAACCGTCAAATCTATTCGTGAAATAAAATAATGAAAACTAAAAAAAAAAAAATATGAGTACCTAAAATAAGTTTGGGACCTATTTCTCAAGGCTTGTACTATAAGCGGAGATTTTTATGTTTACAACCATAAGTGTTCAATATAATTACCAAATAAATAAATGTAAATAAAGTTCTGGTTTTAAATGTTTTTTTTTTTTTTTTCAACGTAATGTTATTTTTTTACGTGTGCAAATTATACCTAAGCAGATTACCGCTCCAATTTCGTCGATTCTGAGTAACCCCAAGACAATTTTTTTGCAATTCTATGAGACACTTAGCTATTTAAATGTGTTAGTTTTTAGTAAAACGTCCCACTTTGTCGCTTACCATAAAGACGAGATTCACTTGTATTTTCATATGAATAAACCGAAGAAGCGGCTTTATGACAAACGACAAAGTGGGACGTTTTACTAAACTCGCACACAAATTGTCTCTTATCAATACCTATATATTTTCCATATAAAAATGTTTTCTTAATTACTGACATAAAATAACCTGATTTAAACAATAGCACATTACTACCGAGGCCGGCTCGCTTCGCTCGGCCGTCTACATATTATATTCGGCCGGCAACCAGTCACTTCATGGCCGAGGTATGTATAATGCTTTTCTCAAACATGCAATGAAATGAAACAAAAAAATGTATCTTCTTTCTAAGAAATTATAAGTCAACTACATAACTAAGTCTTTGAAACACAAGAAAAGTCAAATACGACACCGACACCTCATTTTTTTTTAAGATTGACCCGTTTGAAAGTTGCAAATTCTTTATTTAAAAAAGCGGTATTAATCGACGCGGTCGGTTGGGTCCAATTAATCGCATGCAGTGATGGGGGCCGACGGATCGCGCCGTATAATACTGCTATTGAAATATTATTTTGAGTAGTTATTATACATTTATTTTAAATTATATAATTTAAATACCTAATTATAACTACAAATTTTTGCAAATCATTTTTTTTATACTAATATTACTTACAGATAATTATTGGCTAAAAGCCAAGATGCCAGGTCACAACCCTATGTCAAATGAAAATTAAAAAAGAGGTACTTGCCGGCCTAGTCCGGCAACGAGCTACTTCCCGGCCACTTTTTTGGCACTTAACTACAACATTTCATTGCATGTTTGAGAAAATTATATTACTAGAACATCTAACAGGCTAGTCTGTGGCCATGAGTAAGCCTATTTCAAATAAAAAAATTAAAAAAAACACTTACCGTCAGCCACCTGAGAATAGCGAGTTGTAGTATGCAGGTTAAATCGAAACGGCGTAGTAGAATAGACGTCGTAGTCTGGCACCCACATCTGCTCGTCCAATGGCTCGAATCCATACTGCGTAAAATGCGCTGGGCCACGATATTCCGCAGGTGTCAAACTGAACAAAGTACGGTTAACTTGAAATACATCCAAGATGAAACTGAAAATTACACATTACAATAAGTCAATTAAAGCAAAGTTCACAAATAATTGATACGCTATAAAGTCAACATTTATTTTAATTTCGTTTACTAATTACTAATACCAAATTCAACAAAAACCTTTTATGTTCTTAGAGGTTAGAAATAAAATAGAAGGAGAGATGGGGATCCAGTAGTATGGACATTTGAGTTCCAATCCGGAGGTCCTGAGTTTTTACCATTTGAACCAAAACATCGTGCATCGTGAGAAAACCTAAATTAATAGAATACTTATAGCAGAATAGAGTATGTATACTCAATACTCAATAATGACAATAATAGCTGACCCGATTTGTACCTAAAATTCAGAGCCCGGAATTTCCACAGCAAAACAAAAGACTCTCGCAATCTAGCCAGTGAGAGAACATTATTTTATCGATATCGATAATTGTGTGGTAAGCCGTCCCCAAATAAAATATATACTTAATAGAACATAATATAAATGTTTACGTGTAGTTTGTTTAATGTGTCATTTGTGTCAGTGCACATGGAAAGGTTCCTAGTCACAACTCTTTAAATACACATTCAATTTCACTTGATATTAAAGGAGAAAAATGTCGCTCACTCAAGACTAAAACGTCACTATCCAAAAATCCAAGTTTTTGAGCTATCAATGCCATATAGCCAATCTAGCTGCATAGAATTCAATGCGAAGACACCCATTAGCTCTATAATATACTTTGATAATATTTCAAGCTGTAGTGTAGATACACTTTTGACTCAATATTTGCCAATATTTAGTGAGATGAAAAGTAGCACTTAATTGTTAATGACAGTTTTACTACACTTTCGCAGTAATATGACTGTATAAAAACACTATTGAGTGTTGTTTTAATTAAATTTCTTTTTATTCTTGAAACAGTTTATTTTAAGTGTTAAATTTGAATTTGGACCATTTCATTTGGCATTGTGGACCAGAGTGGTGGAACGGAAGCAGACGTTGAGGTCCGGATAAACAAGGCTAGAGCCGCATTCGCCCAGCTAAAACCGGTATGGAACTCCTCTACTTGGACAAGAAGAACTAAAGTGAGAATCTTCAACTCCAATGTAAAGGCCGTGTTACTGTACGGGTGCGAAACCTGGTTCGTCCGCAAAGACCTAACGGCAAAACTTCAAGTGTTTGTGAACAAATGCTTTTGACCTAACTGGATCACAAACGCTCAGCTATGGAGTATCACCAGGCAAACACCCATTCAGACGGAGATATAAGCACGAAAATGGCATTGGATTGGCCATATTCTCAGGAAGCCTAACAACCACATGTCTAAAATAGCCCTGAACTGGAAGATGCCCGGCAAGCGGAAACGTGGTCGCCCTAAATTAACTTGGCGCTGTTCCGTGGAGCAAGAGATGGGTGTGTTGGGCATGGGGTGGGATGAGGTGACCCAAACTGCCCAGCCAGTGGAGGAAAATCATTCGAGCCCTACACCCCAACAGAGGGTAATAGGATGGAAAGAAGAAGAAGAAGAAGTTAAATTTGAATAAGAACTCGGTTTTGGTGTTAATTTTATAAACTACTAAGCAATATCGTACCTAATATATATAAAAACTCCAATCAGGCTTAAATTTATAAAGATATAGGTAGTATTTATTTGTCGTTACGAACCTGTCTCATTTTTTTAATGTCACATTAATTGGTTGTCCCTTTAGTGAAAATGCCCACAAATAACACGTAAATATTTTTCATTAAATATTTGTGACGTTTCGCAGTAAAAGGTACCTTATGGCCGTTTTTAGTTTCGGAGATATTAAACGTTCAGCAAAAAACGGCTAAAAAAGTTTTTTTTTTTATTATTACTATTTCATAAAATATAACACCTGAGAAATTTTTACCTTTTATTATTTTCACTGTGAGTGAGTTTATAGGTACTTAGTTACGGTTCTAAAGTTTTTTCTGAAAAAAAAAAAGGCGTTTAGAGGAAGCAAATGTTTAAATCTATGTAACTTGGCCATAAGGCACCTTTTCTTTACATAAAATAAAACTTAGTTAAAAAGTAAATTAGTAAGTAGATTACGAAGAAAAACGGATAATATTAGTAGTATTTAAGAATTAAAATAAGAGTTAAAGTTGATGGAAAGGTTTCCAGAATGTAAATTATAGTTTGATATTAATATTAGTATACACACTGTTTCTTTCATAAGGTACCTTTTCATAAATGTATGAAACAAAGACTACTATTGTGATGTAACTTGCAGTGACTTCAAATATTACTCTTAAGGTCAGATATCAAAGTTAACAGTTACTTCTGGTGGTATTGAAAGGATTTTGCTGATTTGTATGAAAATAATTACATTAATCGTTACACTAGAACTAAATTTTTGGTATGTTTGATTTTGCAAAAACAAAAATATTAAAATAAAAAACCGTTCTAACTTTTGGCTTTTTATCTCTATGTTCTTGTAGAATATATTATTTTTTTTGACTATATGCCTTTGAAATATGAAGAAATAAAGGAAAAATATGATTTCCATTAAATAAGTCAGCAATCACATTAGTCGGTCATTATACTGTTTTTGATTCACATAATTATATAAATTGTTTACATAGTTTAATAGACAGAAGACCAATAAAGCATATTTTGTAGTCCACTATGGTTATTTCCATTGGCAACATAGTTTTCCAGTTAGCTAAACTTAAATGGTCTGTTTCTTGAAATTGCATTTTTCCCAACACATTTTTCAAAATACGATATCTCCGTAACTATAGATCTTAGGAAAATAATCTTTTTTGATATTGATAGCTTAACAATCGCAGATTAATTGGAGTGCCCGTAACACTTTATGTTGTAAGAATTATTTAGATTATTCTACAATAATAGTATAAGCGGAATAGGGTATCAAGACAAACCACATTGGTTTAATGATACTTTTAAGGAAAGTGTATAATATTTTGTTAAATTATGTCAATAAAAATAAAAAAAAATAAATAAATAAACTCCATACCGACCATAAGGTACCTTTGACCGCGAAACGTCAAATTTATTTTAATTGTGGACGGTTGTCTTCTACTATACTATTATCGATATCGATAAAATAATGTTTCTCTCATTGGCTAGATTACGGTAGTGGTTTGTTTTGCCCTGGGAAATCCGGGATCTGACTAATATTCTACGCAAATAAAATAGTACATTACGACTAAAAAGAAGTTCGAAACGAGTGAAGATAAATTAACACACGAGCGAAGGGAGTGTTTTAAATCGACACGTGTTGCGAATTTCCTTTTCACTTGTGTATTGTACGTCGTTTTCTAAGTACGTGGCACTCCGAAGACTTCGACCTGACATTAAATGAACCACTTCTTGCACTAGAGCGTAAAAAAGCAACATCTGTACTGAAATTTAATTTTTGCACGTGTCTCGTACGTTGTTTTTTAGTACAGATGGCGCTCCGAAGTTTTGGACCTGACGTAAAATGACCCGCTTCTCACACTAGAGCCTAAAAAGTACACCATCTGTACTAAAATATAATTTTTTCATCACACCTGTTCGGTAAGTGCGCCAATACGCTGCGGTGATGCGCGCCGTAGGTGCGTCATTACGTCCTAGTAGGCCGTTAAGGATTTTCATACAACATTACGTCGCACTAGTGCGGTCCGGCGCACGCCGTGCGGCGCCGATATTTCTTGTATGAAAATGATGAAATTAAGTCATCCCTGATTTAGACCATTTTAGAGTAGTTTTGTGAAAATATATAGTTTTATTTACTTTTTTGCATCACAGCGGTGATGAAAAACATTGTGTGTACCACGGGCGGTACAAGAATTACGCAAATTCTTACTTACCCCCCTAAATACACAATGTACTATTACGACACACGTGCAAAAACGAAATTCGCAAAAATTCCCTATCGGTCGTGTTTTAAAACATCGCCACTCGTTTCGAATTTCGTGTTTTTTGCACTAGTGTCGTAATGTACTATTTCGACTGTATTTTGATGATATTTTTATGTAGTTTAATAATATTGTGTATATTTTAAACCACATCTTTATTTAAATGCAATTCGTTCCAACTACGTGTAGTTGGAACGAATTGCACCTAAACATTAAAGCAACATCAAATACCTGAAGTCTTCGTAGTACGTGCCTTCCTCCATCTTCCACAATTGGATGTCGAGTAAAGTCATGTTGATGTGCAGGCCGTATACTTCGATGTTCAGTAAACACTTCTCCGTAAAAATCACATCCAACGCTATTGCGAACCGAGTACCTGTTAATACGAAGACAGTCAAAGACAAAAAAAGGTGTACACAAAAATTTACAAAAATATGTCTCAGTGCACTCTAATTCTGTGTAATAAGAACGTCGTAACATTTATGATCGGCTTCTTTCGATACTTATTTTAGCACTTGACTGGACAATAACGTTTGATCAGCTTAGCGTGGCGAAGGTGTCAGTAGCGTGTCCAAATAACCTGATTCCCACCGGTTTCACTAAATTATTATCAAACTCATCTAATATGAAATACATTTATATCATCGTTAGTGATTATTCATTACCGTAACACAATTACAATAGTAGGTACTATACCTTGAATTTAATAATACAAAATATTAGCTTCAGAAAACGAGTTCACCAATGAGATGGCACGTCCTAGGTACCTAAATCGGCCTGTGGTATACCGATTATTTTAAAATGTGTTTCATCCCTCATTCTTGAAGCGCGCGGCTTCAGTGTTGCTATTACAAAATATCCATTGAATTAATATGCAAATCAAAACTACAATTTCGGCATTATTATTGCAAAATAATTTGTTAATGGGATAGATCATGTTTCTTAGTAACATTTACTATTTAAGAACTACACAAGGTAACCGTAAATATCTAAATTAAAATAACGAAATATTATTTTTCAAAAAGTGCATGTTTGATTCCTGGCCCGAGTACACGAATTTTTGTAAGTGTGTGAATGCAGTTTTTCTTTTTACTGAAATCGATCTCATGATTCCGAAGATAAGAATTCGCTATCTGTTATAGTTTCCAAGACCGCCATACTGACCCATTTGGATCGATCACCCTGTATATACGTATATTATATTTATTTAAATACTTAAAACAACTAATTATAGTACTCAGGTGTGTGTCAACCCATGACGTTTAGAAAAATATATCGATACGATAATCTTCAGATATTAGAAAGCTCTATTAATCGGTTCGATTTTACCTACGTCGATAGTATGAAATATGTGTCCACATATAATTTTTACTGTATTAGTGAGATAATTTAACTTAGTGTTGAGATATTGTTTAAGTGTCCGTGAGTAGTAACGAAAAGAAAATAGTACATTATGATACAAGTGTGCTAAGTTGATCATTACACTCGAGGCGATATAATATTGTGCACGCGAGCTTTAAGCGAGCGCGCATACGATAGCAGAGAGTGTAATGATCAATGCACACGAGTTTCATACGACATTTTTCAACACACTTGTGAGGAATAACTGACTTTTACTAACCTTTGTTGTTAAGTAAATTAATTACTATTTAGGTACTATCCAAATTTACGTTTTACCTTTTTTATTTTATTCTTGTTCATTGTTCACAATTTACAAAAAAAGTAATAATAGAAAACACCACAACATAAACACAACAAACATTTGAAATTCACTCCACTCCGAATAACAATGATACCTAACTATAACACGGCCCGCGCATACCTATGGAATTTTTAAACGCGCAAATTTCCAATGCAGCAATCCTATTGACAAACAGCCAATATAAAAAAAATCTGCGAATCATTAACGATTACCATAAAATAAAATACGATAACTGTACATTTAACAATTACTTAATAATTTGGCGCAATTTAAATGTTTTATTTATTAATTTGCAAAAATTTATAGTATTTTGAAATAATATTCTAGATTCCGCTTTTTATGACATGATGATGATGATGATGATGATGTCAATTTAAAAAATAAACATAATCTGACAAAATTCGAATGCTTCATCTACATGACATAATCCTTGCAAATGTTTGCAAACATACGTGGTCGGGTTATGTTATTACCGCACTAGAACAATAACATAATGAAAAAGCACGCGTGTTTAATATCTTGGATTATGAGCCTAAAAGCGGTTCAATAATACCTACGTTACGAGCAAGTGTGTTGAAAAATGAATTTGTAGTTAGATCGTTTATATGTATGCTACCTCGTCCCCCTCAGATATCGGCAGAATGTTACTTAGGTTAGGAAATTTCTAGCGATACGTACTATCACTAGAAAATTCCATTCCATTACTGAACCCTCCAAGTCCTTTAAGTCACTTGTTTTCTTTTTAAACAGTTAACAGTCTTATTGAGTCCCTATTTTGATCGTGCCTGAGATCGGCAGTATGGTTCATATGGAGAAGACGTACTGATTTGACTTTTCATGTCGATATTATTGATATCTGTGGATACAAGAATAGTGACACACTTGAGTTTTGACAGTTGTTCCAAATTTAAACTCATTTCCTTACAGAAATCTGTACTACAATGTGAACTTTTCATTTCATTACAAATTTTATCTTCCACAGATATAAAAAAAAGTTTAACGATTTTAATAATGCTGGTCATTTCCTATGGTTTTAGAACGCATTATAGAGCACTAATTAATAATTTGTGCATAGATAAATTAAATAACACTACACTCGTATGTTACCTATTTGCAGAGCCCTAAATTTTCAGGCTGATGACGAGTCAAAATTCTTTTCGTTGTCTTATTTTGTGTCCCTAAAAAACGTGACACAGTTGTGATTTTTGTATGAGATGATGCTTTGTTTCCAATTTTTGAGGCATGGATTAAAATCAAGCGTGACAAAGGAGTACAAATACGCCGGATTTTTCTTATATACTGAGTCAAGACGGCAACTAGAAGCGTAACAGAGTGGTATGAAACAAGATAACGAAAAGAATTTTGACCCTGACACCATTTTACCGACACGCTACATACAGGAGATTTTTTAGTAATTGTGAAGCATTTGACGACTAGTCAATCATTTTATATCATGTCCAATTAAGGTACTACTCCTTTGAATTTCACCCGATACATCTTTATGCGGATGAAAAGCTATTAGAAAGTAAAATTTACCAAGGTGGGAGTGACAAGCAGGTCCGCCAGTGCGACGCGGGCAGAAGTGTTTCACGCCCAGCTCGCTCGACGCGGACGCATGCCTCAACTCGAAAATCATACATGTGTATTGCACCGAGTCAAATATCGTCATCTGTTGATGGTTATATTTATTAAATTCACAGCTGCTCAGCGTATCATTTATATAACACAACAAAACAAGACACGTTATAGGCCAAATTTCCACGACTAGTTAAATTCTCATTCTCTCAAAACGTACATTATATTGGCAATGGATTACTTAAATTTTCAAGAAATCTGAGTAAAACTGATAAAAAGCCCTGTCTAGGTGTTAAAAGAATATTTTAGAATTATATGTTTATAACTAACGTGAGACTCAAACATATTAAAATATTGTCGAACCGGGTTACTCGCGTATTTAATTCGATGATTACGATGTCGATGAGTACGCATCGGGCTTTGGCTGAGGGTGCTCCGGACGAGGACCCTCTTAATGGGTCGAAACATGTCGAGCAATCATCGACTTATAATTATACTTGCGTAACCCAGTTCGATAATATTTTAATGTGTTAAAAGAATACATTGTATTTGAAGTTTTTCACATTATCGTTGTCTGTAGAAAGTTCCAAGTAGTCACGATATATGACATTCTTTTTCTCGTACTCATCGCAGTCCCCAAAACGCATCACTGATCCGTATATTGCGCCACCTAAAAAGTAAATAATATGTATAATATATAATATATGTGTATTCAAGTAAGCCTATTAAGGGTCCATAGTACTTTTATTGGGAAATTACTATCTTTGTGAATATTGGAGTAATTAAAATTAATCCTCCTAGCATTTTAGCATATAAATAAATAAATAAATCAAACAATTGCTGCATTGTGAGAAGAAGTATATTCCAGACTGATCAAAGTGATCAATTCGAGAGAGGAATTATTAGCTTCAGACGAAATAAGAAATAGTAGTTTCGCATTGTATCATCAAATCAGAGTGAGATTAATCGTTTGTGTTTCGATTAGTGGGTCACATTTTGAAAATTTGTTAAAATTAAACCTATGATCAATTGATCATACTAAAAAGTTTTTTCTTTCTTTCTAGTATCCATGTTTAGTTAAAAACAACAACTCTACAACATACATAATTTCATATCACAAGATCGTATATCTACCACGATTATGAGGTGAAGATAGAATGTAATATTATTCTTTTAACAGTTGCAAATACAGAATAAAAAGTAGGTACAGTCCTGGTTTTAAGGTCCCAAAATACGAGTAGGTACATTTTTTATATCGACTTTACCTAATTGTCACGTGGAGATTTCTAATACGACCATTTGACGTTCGTTGTCTGGAGTTCGTTAAACCTTACAAAAAAGTTAAAGTTCGTAAAACAATTTTTTCGATAACAATTATTTTTACAGTTACGTGTTATTTGGCACTTATTGACCGCATAGCGTACAGATACGAAAGCAATAAGATACATTGTGAATGTTTTTAATTTAAAGATGCGTATTGATCAAGTAATGGCATTTGAGGAACCCTAAGAATGACAAGGAGCTGCAACTAGCCGCATCAAGTGATGTCAAATGATAAAAAGTTAGAGTAAGTAAAGTACCACCAGTCAACCGTGATTAACCGTGATACCCATACGTCGCACTCCAGCGGGCAGTTTGGTGGCATGTCAAAATGATAGATAAGGTTCACAAATAAATCAATTCATTTTCAAATAAGCAGAAGTATTTGTACTTAGTATTTGGTACCTAGTATTTATAATGTACAATTCTAAATATATTAGAAACTAAAGTAGTACGTTAGTAACGTATTATTTTTTAGTATTCATTCAATTTTAAATAAAAATACAATTGACTAGTATATAAAATATTTAATTTACTTAAGCCGATATGTTATGCGAATATATTATTAATATTTTTTCTAAATTGCCGGCGGTCAACGGTTTATGAAGTGTGTTTTGGTTAACATTATTAGTAGTCTCAACCTCTTCATTTTGAATTAGACTATTTATCATTTTTAGTGTCGACTGTCGATTCCCCGGATTCGATTTTAAGACAATTTGTAATTTCAGATATACTTGTTTTCCGTTAGGGTGCAGGCGTACTAGTCTTATTTATTACATTAAAGGAAGACTGCATTGGCAAATTCGAATTTTGCAAAAATTGTATGTTATTTTTTATCTCGGAGAAATGTGTAATTGAGTATTATGAATAAACTTCACTTCCTCTTCTACGCAGGCTATAGCGAATACACGTTTTGCTTCTTTTCAACAAATTCAAATAAACTGTTACAAATACTAAATACATTTTAATACTTGTAAGTTAAGTTTTTTTTTTGTAAACCTTACGTTGCCACGAAACTGCCCGCTAGAGTGCGACGTGATACCTTATCAAGATATATTATGATATCCCTATTATTATACGTACTGCGTAACACGTATTTGTGCTTATGAATCCTCGAGATGGTGATGCGTTGGAACTTGTCGAGAGAGTCTTCGATCCAGGGGTAGTAGCGCAGCATGTCGAGGAAGCGCGCCGGCGCACCGCAGCCTGGTCCGTACACACCTAACCCCAACTGACCATATACCGGAAAGACACATTAAGGCAGGCTTTAAATATTACGAAGTTAACAAATATTCAGAAAATAACCTATTCCCTTCATACAGTAAGTAACATACACGGCATTACTGTGCAGTTGATGAATGTTGCTTTTGTGTCGTATTCTGAGATTTCTAAGTCTATCAATCAGTATTCAATAATAGGACCGTGTGTAACGACAGCGTCACGTGACCCTAGCAATATGAGTGAGTACATTTTGGCATAACTCTCAAATGGAGAAATAAGTAAACAACGTAAAAAATCAATTAAATTTCATAAAATTAGACAAGTTATAAATTAGACAATTCTATACGATATTCGTATTGTCAATAACATAAACATTATCGTTTTGAATATATGAGCCTTCTTGTCACTTAAACCGGGTTGCATACCAACACCCGCGAAATCATTTTTAAATCGGAGACGTGAAAGAAAAGCAAATGTACAATTGAGGTTCAAGATATCAACGTTTTCAATTTCAATCAAATATGCATACAAAAAGGTAAACGCAGGATATTACTTCTCGAGTGCTGCTACAAAACTGTCTTACAAATGATTTACTTTCGTCTTATGAATTTTTGATGCCGTTTAACATCGATCCATCATCTATCAGGACTGTAACACAGTAAGTAAGTCGAAGTCGCCATAATTCTTCTTTTTATTTTTTTAATCCAAAAACAATAAATAAAATAACAAAACATGTTTCCACCGTTTCTCTGTTGCCATTGTCAATCGTTACATTCCAGTAGATTCTGTTTTTAACTCAAAAAAAAGTTAGGGACATGCAAAATTCTGTACAAAACCAACGTTTGACAACTCATGTCTAAAGCGAAAAGTGTATTGGCTTAGCCGCAGCGAGCACTGTGTTCGTTTTTGATACCCCCACCACCCGCTTCGCACTGTGCCAATATAGGATTTAATGTTTTCAATGTGGTCAATGTTATTATTATAGATAGATATAGGATGTAGTACATTGTCACCTTCCCTTCGGCTTTCCACGAAATCATCAGAATTCATGTTTCTATCAAAATAAACTTCGGTATTCATATCACAGCCATATTAGGTATATAATATCCATTGCACTAAAGTTGGATGTTTCCGTGAAAATACAAAGGAAAAATATTGTTCACTACACATCTATTCTGTATATTTACTGAAATCAAGGCATTATTACTTTATAACGTGCACAGATCGTAAGATAATGATTTGATGTGTTCCCTAAAGTGACACAAGCATGGGAGTACGTGTGGTTATAATCTGCTGCAATTTTTTTTTTGCATTGAAGTTTACAATTATGTACAACTTAAGTGAAATATATTGTGAATGGCTCACAATTGAACGAACCGGGTCTGGGACGATTGGTGCGATACTTCAACTTATATACATTCAAATAACAGGAACGGAACAATGAGAGCTACTAGTAGTAGAGGCTCAAAACCGGCTCGTTCAAATGTGTGTCAGCTTTTATATACCAATTGCCACCGGCCCCACACATCGCGTGTGGCCAATGCGGCGCCCGCGCCCCACACACAAGGCGAACGCTCTGCCAAAGAAACCATACATTTCACAAAAGATGGCCGCCTCTTAGCCTCGTATAGCTGAAACAAATAATAAGAAAAACAATCAAATTAATGCCTTACGCGTACCTTAAATGAAAACTTAAAACAGCCCCTTATTGAAATGAATTGCCAATTTACAATCAGAATGAATGTAAGCCTACATGTTAGAATGCTGTCCTGTGTTAATAATTGCCGCCTGGGGCCTATTTATCAAAAGCTTGTAACTTGTAATACAAGCGGAAGTCCTTATCTTATTAAACCTGTTAAAAAAAGACTTCCACTTGTATTACAAGTTACAAGGTTTTGAGAAACGGGGCACTGGCGTCAGCAGTACATTTTGTCACCATCCCAACTCTTCTGATGGGTGTCGTAAGAGTTGACTAAGAGATTGAAGCATCTTTGACTATTAATTTATTAAATACTGATGATGGGGAGCAGCGTCATCATAGGGGTGGCGTCACCTTGCGTGTCGATTTTGGGCATTTCCTTCTAATATATAAATACGCATATGTAATGGGAAAAGCTGTCCAGCAGTGGTTTGAGGTAGGCTCTTAACACTTTAGCTGACAGTGAAAGAGTTTAGCTACGTTAACTATTCAAGCACCCCGCCTGTCGAGGTAGTGTCGCCGAAAGAATTATGATATAAAAATAGGCGATTTTTAATTGAACTCACGCTCCTGTTGATGTAAAATTTACGGCACATATCAGCAGGCACTTCAGTCACCGGTACCACTCGCTTTTGTAGGCTGTCTAACTCTGAAAATGATATTCAACTGTTACGGCTAATAGATCAATCACGTCATGAATGTCTGATTACGACTAAAAAGTGCTAGAGTAAGCGCTAAATTGGACTAGATCCAACATCCAATACATGTGTAAATCTAAAACGCGAAATAATAAATCAGGCATTTACTAATACTAAAGGCTTAATACGGCAATAAGATGTATTTTAAGTTACGCTTAATAATAACCCCATATTGTTAGTCTCACGTTAGTTATAATTCTAAACCCCTATATTTTTATTTTGCTTTTGTTTGTAGTTTTAGCTTAGTTATGCAACTTTTGACATGTGTATACTCATTATCTACAAGTCAGCAGGCACTTCTCTTGTTACACTTTAGCTGCATGTGTAGTATAGGTACCTACATATATAGACCTGCGACCCAATCTTTAGCCCTCTTGTGAGATGCTTTGATACTTACTTGCAGTTATTATTTAGTGACATACAACTATTAAATTTAGTGACACCGCTCGGAACCGGTTTTTTTCGAGAACCTCGAAATAGCCCTATATTTATAGTATTTTATGCAACCCTTGTTTAAGAGAGGTCAAAAAAGGTAAGTTTGAGGTATATTCTTAGTCAAACACAATTTTATTAATCATCAAGATCGGACGGGAGACGTCAAAATTAAAAAAGAAAGCTCCTCTATAGTTTACTGTTCATCAGAAATGACATTTAAAAGTAGGTTGGCAGTCATGTATTTTATTAAGTCTTGTATACACGAGGCGTCTTAAAATGCAAAAAACGCACTGCGTGTAAAGCCGAATGCGTTTATAGGAAATAGACAATAATATAGACTTATCTTGACATCTGTAAGGTAGGAGCTTATATAAAGGTGTGTTCACGACCATGTAAATGATAAATAAAAGTACGGGAGTAGAAAAAAAATATTTATTTTCTTTATGTAGTACTCAAAATGTTGTGAAATTACCAACGCCGTATTTTTAAATTACTCCATTAACAAAGAATTGATATACCGAAGAACAAAAAATAACGAAATTCGAACCGTTCTTTTGTATGGAGTAAAAACCGGTATCCGAGCCCTGCTGCGAACATATTATTTATTTCTTTCATAGGTATACTGATTTTGTTGAGACATCCTAAATGTAGGTACTTATTCGAAATTACTTTCGTTATCATACTTAAATATCTTACCTCGTATTATTGAGGATACTTTCTAAATGATCTAGTTCAAATGTCTAAAATTGATTACTACTATGATATCAAAGGGTATGGACCGGAACCGGTATTTTAGAAAAACTTCGAAATAGCCCAATAAATATTTTAAAATGTTTTGTACTCTTTATGTACTACTCAATATTTTATGTAATTTACAACATCGTATTTTTAAATTACTTCATTAACTTAGAAATTATATACCGAAGAACGTAAATAACCGTAACTTTTTGTATGGAGTAAAATACCGGTTTCCAGTCCCTATCAAGGGGTTCAACATAAGTTCACTTAAATATTTTTTTGATAATTATCATATTTTTGGAAATACAGCGTTGTGAAGTAGACCACAGTCATTTTTTTTCATTTGGTATGGATTACTTAACTACAAATAAATAAAAAATGTACTTACTGTCATCAAATTTAACAACCCAAAATTTTGGATAACGAATTAACTGTGGTGGCGGACACATGGGTACAATCACTTTGACTGAAAAATAAAGAAAAAGATAAGCAACACAAACAAAACTTATAAAAGACTCTGGACCTGAGTAGGTATTTTTTTTTTAATATTCCATCGTAATTATTTCTACCCTTGTGCTAAAATGCGTCTTACTCAAATTAATAATAGTCCTTATATTATTGTACTGTGTAGGAAATCAATTCATTAATCATTTTGCGCTTTTCACTATGAAAATAAAAGGTCAAAAAGAATCCTTTACCGTAAAATGAATGAAAATGACAGATTATGCCAATTAACGATATCGGTGAGTAAAATCATTATTCTTCTTGAAATAAGTAGGTCTAAATTTTTTTGCACTTGCATCGGAATGTACAAATAAAATGGCGGTAATCAAATATTTTTTTATGTCGCTTGTTTTTTTTTTACAATCAAAAGTTAAAACAATTATAATAAACCCACTGAAACGACGTGCAGATCCTAAGGTGGCCGCTCGTTTATGTATTTTTTGCTGGCACGCGATTTGTCAAATTTATTATACGAACGAATTATACGAAGTTACATAGTTACATACAGCGTTGTATAATGAGTTCATAAAAGTTGAGTAGCGTACTCGATGAAAATATAATATATTATATATATTATATGACAATAATTTTATGTACTTAATCTTCAAACATTACAGTTGACGAGTACCATTACACATTTATAGATTAGCAATTATATGAGAATTGCCAATTATAATACTAAAACACACGGAAAGACCGTGTAAAAGTAAATGACATAATTCTATCTTTTATGAGATTGATAACGTACTAAAATAAGTGAACGTATGGGGGTGAAGCTAAAGGTTAAAGGGTGTGAGTACTTACGACGTATTTACGAATAAATAAAAATGGAACCCTCCCACCTCTCTGTGGGTACGCATTACTTTCACGTCCTTAATTAGTAATTAAATAATATCGTTTATGGCAACATAGTAGAAAGATAAATTTACTGACACATAACGATGTACATGAAGGTATACAGGGTGGAAATTCTTTTTGGGTCAGTGAGTGCAGCTACTAAATTTAGAGTAGCTACGCGAAAATGGTCTTAGAAGACCTTCCCTTGATTTTAAGTTAATAAAAATTGGCGTACAGATTTTGGAAAAAACGTACAGGGTTCGAGAAAATGGTCATTTTTGACAAACTTTTTTTTATGCCAATCGATCCTGTTTCTGTTCAGGATCAAAAGCTTGTACAGGACCAAATAAAAATTTTCGTCGTAATAGAAAAGCTGCATATCCAGATTTAAAATTCCCATACAAATTGTATGAAAATTAAAAATATTTTTTACACACTTAATTGTTTAATGCCAGTCGATTTCATTCCTATCCCTTTTTTTTTTGTAAATTGTCAACTTATGACAATTTACAAAAAAAAAGCCTAAATTTCAAGAAAACTGTTTTCATGCATTTAAGTACTATGGAAAAAAAGTGAAACTTTAATTACATTATCACGTCACTATAATTAGTCCGTGTATCCGTAGCGTCAATTTTTTTTTAATTTTCATACAATTTGTATGTGAATTTTAAACCTCGATTTGCGGCTTAACTAGCCGAAAATTTTTTTTGGTCGCGTACAAGCTTTTGATTCTGAACAAAAACCGGATCGATTAGCATCAAACAAAAAGTTTGTCTAAAATGACTATTATCTCGCACCCTGTATGTGTTTTCCAAAATCTGTAAACGTCAATTTTCATTAATTTAAAATCGAGGGAAGGTCTTCTAAGACCATTTTCGGGTAGCTACTCAGGATCTGGTAGCTGCCCCCACTGACCCAAAAAGAATTTCCACCCTGTATACCGGAGACCTTAAACGATCAATAACAAAACAACCTGAGGGTAGCAGAAGATTAAAAAACGTAGTTTAATGAATGAGTAAGGCTTTTCTTACGATTTCTCACGGGTTGCTTCAGATGCACGATGGCAATACTGTTAATGGTTTCATCGTACTCGGGATGGACGACGTAGTTGCGTACACGCCGGCCTTCGCGCTCCCATCCTTCACCCAGCAGCACTCGCGCTTTCTCTCTGTTTAATTACATACACAGAGTTATCAATACAAAAAACAATTGGGAGAAATGTAAAAAGATAACTGTTTAATAAATTTATTCTGGAATCATGGGATAAGTATTTAATAAAAAACTTTAAATTTATTTGAGAATCGTACCCAGCCGGTACCGGTCACTGAGCTATACTGCGGACAAACAGACACACGGACAGACTGACCGTCTGTCCGCCTGTCTGTTTGTCCGCAGACGGACATGGCAAAACTATGCTTACTACGAAACTCAAAAAATCGTGAAACTGTTCCTAAATAGGTACATTAATTAAAAATTAAGAACAAAATAGAAAAGTGCTCCACTTATTCAGTTAGAATTAAAATTATCTTCCGTTACAATGCTAAAATGCTAGCAGGATTACTTTCAGTTACTCCAATATAGTGTAACAAACTAAAAATGAGCAAATTCGTAGAAAGCTATTCCGGACTCTTAAGTATGAAGCAGAGCTTGAGGGGCGAGTGGTCAGCATCGGGTTCGAAGAAATTTGAACGGAACACTCGCACACGTTTTCATTTGTTTAACTTGAACGCTATACCGCACACCTCGCTCCACGCTCGAGCGTCCACTCAATTTGTATATTAAGAATTAACCTAAGCCGTGATCTAATGTACTGTAGTCACCTGAAGGATTTCTTGGGCATGGGACCAATGTCAGCAGAATTGGCGATAACAAACTCTGCGTGTATGAGCACCACTGATGTAACGGAGCGCGTGTCACCTAGCCCCCCGTCTAAAACAAACATGTCACTGATAGGTAACTCTAAAATTTTCATATAAGACTAAGGTAATGTTTATTTTAAGACTCTTGTAATCGGTCTCAACAGCCAAACAGTTGCGCCAAAAAATGATGTAGATGACAAAACTTGTCAAATACTTTAGTTTTGCTCCAATTTATTAGAATGCCGTATTTAAATTATCTGATCATATGTTGAAAAATAAAAAAATACATTAAAACGTTAGTTGACAGGAACTGGTTCATCATCATCATCATCATATCAGCCGAAAGACGTCCACTGCTGAACATAGGCCTCTCCCAAAGATTGCCACAATGACCGGTCCTGCGCCACCCGCATCCAGCGGACTCCTGCGACCTTCACCAGGTCTTTTTTTTTTTTTTTTTTTTAATTGCGCTATTTTTTTCGAAACCAGTCCCCGCGAATGGTACGGGCGGCTGGCTTCAGAAGTCCAGTAAAAACTATGTAGCTAAAGGTAAAATTTAAACTTCAAAATAAAATACATGATTAATGATAATAATGATACGTGATAGTTAATGTAGATGGTTAATGAATACGTTTGTGTCTATGTATCGTTGAACTTTTTAAGACTGTTAATAATGAATGTGGTGAATTTGCAAAATGATGTTACTGCAGATTCTTTTGTAATGACATCTTGAAGGTTGTATGGGTCAATTTTGAAGTTATGGCAGATGAATTCATGATCGAGACGAGGGTTGGTGAATTTAGGACAATGTCTGAGGAGGTGATCAATGGATTGTGGGGTGGTTGCGTCGCACGGGCAAAATGGGTCAGGAGTGATTTTAAAGCGATGGAGGTATGTTTTGTGATATCCGTGACCGGTGAGAATTTGGGTTAGGTGGAAAGTTATGGTGGTCTTGTTTTTGAAGTCGTGGATGTTGTTAAGGGTAGGCAGCCAGTTTTTCAAATGAAGTCCAGTGGTTGAGGTAAGATAAAGGTTGCTATGTGCTTCTTCGGTCTCTTTGCGGCATAGATTTTTTATGTAAGACTCGGGGATCAAGTCGAAGTCTGGAGCTTTGTGAAGTGTGGCAGCGATTTTTGCTTCTTTGTCGGCTTCCTCGTTTCCTTCAATTCCTACGTGAGATTTGATCCAGCAGAAAGATATGGAGCCCGTCTGTTGTATCTGAATAATTTTCTTGTGGATGTTGTTGATGGTGCGGTTAGTGCTGCTTCTGTTGGCAATTTCTTGAAGAGCTGCCATGGAGTCGGAGTAGATGGTTGTGTTTGGGAATTTGTGAAAAACGCACGTATCGCAGGCTGCATCAATGGCAACACATTCTGACTGGAACACGGTGCAGTGTTTATGCAGCTTTTTACGCTTTGTAGTTCGTTTGCCATTCGGATGGTAAATGACGATCGCTGAGCCAACTCCGCCGTCGTGTTTGCTGCCATCGGTGTAGATGTGATGCATATCTATTGTATTATACGCATCAAGGTCTGCTGCGTTATTGACTTTGTTGATTTGTATAGATATTCTTTGGGAAGGATGAAGTAGTTTTGCCGGGGATATTTTTGTATCTATAGTGTTATCTGCCGGGAGATGTATGCAAAATCCAGTACGTTTAGTTTTTTCTATTTCTGCGACTTCTATGACTTTTAGGTTAAGTGGAGTGAGGCCTGCTAAAGCTATGGATGCAATGGTAGGGAGCGTGCGGAAGCCCCGGATAATTTTAATTGCAAATCCTCTTTGAAGACTGAGTAGGGCGTTGGTAACTTTTTTATATTTAGTAGCACTGCTCCACCTTGTGGGGGGCCTACCCACGCTACGCCTTCCGGTACGTGGCCGCCACTCAAGAACCTTCCCGCCCCAACGGCCATCGGTTCTACGCGCAATGTACCCCGCCCACTGCCACTTCAGTTTAGCGATTCGGAGAGCTATTTCGGTTACTTTGGTTCTGCTGCGGATGGTCTCATTTTTAATCCGATCACGCAGAGAGACTCCTAGCATAGCCCTCTCCATTGCCCTTTGGGTGACTTTGAGCCTTCTTATAAGGCCCATTGTAAGCGGCCACGTTTCAGTACCGTATGTCATCACTGGCAACACACACTGATCAAAGACTTTCGTCTTCAAACACTGCGGAATATTGGACGAAAATATGTATATGGAACTGGTTAAGTAAGTATTATGTTCTTTTGCTTTATGATGATAATTTTGTTTTGTTGAAAAAACAAAAGAAAGTCTGCAATGAGTTTCAAACCCACGTCCTTATCTTCGCCACGGCTGATGCCTAAACCGCTCGGTCCAAGCAGCAGACTCCTAAGTCGAATTTCTTGGGTAAATTATAATTGTATTATATGCGGAGTGTCTTTTCAAAACGGTTCATTTTCTCTTGAAACTGTTTTCGGGAAATTGAGCAAAACTTGAAACTCATAGATTCGATTCCGAATTTTAAACCTTTTTTTGATATGATAATTAAGAAAGTTGAGATACATATAGTATGTTACGGCTGTGGCATTACGAGCACTCTTACTTACGTTAGGTAATTTATCTACCTAAATTATTTTGTAAAAACCAAAAAAATCTGAATTAAACTCTTTGAATATGGACTTTTGAAATTAAGACGTTTTGTTGCGGCCTTTTAAGAAATAGCGTACAAAAAGTACCCATTTTTTTCTTATTTATGTGATGTATTCAGGTACCAAAGTTTTAAATTATGAAGTCCTACAGAGAGTACTGATTTATCGTAGACAATTAATTAATAACATACACTTATTAAACTTAAATTATTAACTTGTAGAGTTTCTTAATTTTATGATACTATTTCTATGCCGATATTGGCAGGATGTGCTGAACAAAGTTTTATTTATATTTTTGTGCTGTACCACATTCGCAGAAATAACTAAATGATTGTCTGATTAAAATACCTGTTGCATTCTCATATTAAAAGTAAATATAGGCCCAATTGATCCACGTTTAATTTTCTATCTTTTTTTTAAAGGTTACGAAAATAATTATTTAAATTTGTAACTCAAATAACATATGTATTTCTCTATTTTAAACAAAACTACATTCATAATTTTAAAAATAAAATAAAAATAAGCCCTTTTCAAAAGACACTCCTCATATTATAATATCGCATTAATAAGATAAGAGGACATTCACAGTTTTTCGCGATGACCCCATATTGAAAAATGCTAATCGATAGGAAATTACCCAACAAACAAAAAGTAAATTTTTTCCTTTAAAAATAGCGCGTAATTTTGGCGGAAAAAAAAATGTACCAAAACAAAACCAAACCAAAAAATTGGTATCTTATTTTGAGAAAACTGTCAAAGATCCTGACTTTTAACCTTCAGAACATTATTCTACAACTCTTAAATATAACAAATGCGAAATAATAGCTGACTGACGTTCAATTTTTAGTCCAGTAAACTAAAAACCCATAAAATTCAACTTTTTCAATTGCAAATTACTCGCATATATTTTCGATAGCCAACATTTAAACTGAAAATAGTATTTGTCAGTAAACCACCCAGCATACATTAAAGACTCTCGGTTAAGGTAAACAGTAGTTACATCTGAAGCATCAGGGTTTGAGGATATAAGGATGAAATATTTAAATATTATAATATTGCATTGTAATGGGGATTTGATACGAGTTCTAAATTTCAGTGCAGTAGAAGTGGTCTTAAAATCGATTACGAGATTTGAAGCTTCGACGACAGTTAGTTGATTCGCGGTGAAGTTAATAAAAGCCGTTAAAAAATTCTTCACTCGTCATGTATAATAATGTCAGTGCTGCAAGATAATTGGTCTTCTTATTATGATTTCTGAAGTTAGTACCTTTAACTGTAACAATACTCACATAGCGAGTAGAACAGCACGCCAAACCAGGGGTACTCATTGTTCAATACGGCACCTTCTTTCGTCTCTGTCTCGTCAACGCCGCAGTTCACTATGTCCAGTTGTACTGCCTCTCCTCGCCAGACTGTTCGAATTTTAAATGTAAGGCACATTATTCCATTTGAACACAATCTCAGGTCAGGCCGTTAACACGCGGATAAAAAAAAGTATCGAGTTAACATTCTACATTGCGCAAGTATGCAAAGTTAAACTAGGTTTAGTACCGTCTGATATTCAGAACCTCATCAATATGACTTTATAATTTCTGTCCAATTATTAAACGTGGTATGTAACTGTACATAAGTAACAGTTTTTAGAAGGATATGTAAACGCGGGTTGATAGGCGGGCATATTATAGTCGTAATAAAAAAATCTTTGTAATCCGCTAAGCTACATTCGTAGCGCTACGTCACCCGTACGTCGCCCACGGGCGATAAAATGGGGTTTCGCTTTATATATCGTAAATGCTCAGCAAGTGTGTAACGACACCGTTTAAAAGTTCAATATTATTTGTTTATTTGGGATAACATTCTAGAACTTGCCATAATACACCTTTTTATTCAAAATCGGTATTGCATAGGCGCTTTTATCTTAAATGTTTGGTATGTACATTACCTTAAGTAATCTTTAACCCCTTACCGCATGAATAAAAAATATTTTTGAAATTTGAACTCTAATGCCAAACAGTCGAAAAAAAAATTTATAGCGGCCGTATACAGCTTCGTATGCGGTAATACTCTGTTAAAAAAATACCAATTTATTCAAAATTACTATTCTAGACGCTTACTATTTAAATAAAATGCGAGTGTATACAATTCCGCCCATATCATGATTGAAATATTAACTTTTATGCAAATTGTATAACGTAAATTATTTTAGTGTATGTACTACTTATTTACACAACTGCAAACACCGACAAACAGCAAAGCGAAACTGGAAATAAATTAACTTGTGCTGTTGATAAATAGTAATATTTTGATACACGATATTTTAGTGTTTTGTAAATTAGAAACTTAGGAATGCTCGATATAAAACAATGTCAGGTCAGATGTCATAAACTGACTCGAGGGGAATAGTAGTTGTTTTCAAAAAAAATTCATTTATTCAACAAACATTAAAATAATACAGTCTTTCAAAATCCACAACACAGGCTTCGTCAGGGGGAAACAGATACAGCTTAGCCACAGGCCTCGTCACATTCTTACAAACGATGTCATCCGCAACAGGCTTTGTCAATCATTTACACTAATTAAATCTATTAGGTACGAGGCCCACCCCGGACCATAGCCGGCTCAAAAGTCTGCATGACGCTGGCCGCGTTGCCACGCTGTATTGCCAAGGAGATCTGTTGAACCAAGTATGATCCGGAACGAGGGTCGCACCCCCTGTCTCTAAGTCGCCGAACCAACTCCCTTACGAACTCCTTGGCCTCCGCACTCCAAGATCCCGCAGTCTCTACTGCAACCGGTACGAAGTCGTACGCCTGCTCCAAGACAGAGTACTTGGCATGTTTCTGCCTAGCTGCAGACTCGGCAGCCAACGGTGCCGCTCAGATGGGACGGAGCAAATGTACTCCAACACGTAGCGTCCCATAAGAGGCACCGCCCTCTCCACCAAGGAACAAGCGTAAGACCATCCGGCCTCTTCCCGCCAGTGCGGCACAACCAATAAAAAAATAAATTTCAGTTTACTCATTTTCCTGTAAAATAGGTAAGTATTTTTTAATAGAGGTATGAAGTAACAGTGTCAGTAATAAACAAGGATCCAAAGGTTATTCTGTTAGCTGCAGAAGTTCTAGAGCTAGGTATTCTTGAATGAATTAATAAAAAAAAATTGCTAATTGTAAAAGTAATTGGTAATTGCTAATTGTAAAGTGTCGTTGAAATTTGTATTAGCCATCCGCAGATCACGAACCCTGTAAAGTGTTCGAAACGTCGGAATGAAGTTAAAGTTAGTTCATGTACGCGAGTTTATCCGTTTTAATAGTTTTATTTCATGTAAAAGTAACATAAAAATAAGTAAATGCATACCTTCTCAAAAATAAAACAACATGCCACACGTGCAAGTAAAGGGCTAGTCGCGTCCCTAGGCAATAAAATTCAGCTCAATTGGGTATCATGTGTAAAGTGTTTTGAAGATTGAAATTTAATTTTATTTCGATAATGTAGTCCTACATGACTCAGAAAAGAAAAGTGTTTTATTTTTACCTTCTATAATTTATTTTATTATATTTATCGTAAAATTATTAAAAAAAAGAAAACTTGTTTTTTTCATATAAAATAATTCAGCACGCAATGTAAAGCTTTGTTGTTGTTTGTTGACAATAAACATCGTAATGTCACAACTGTCACTAGTGATAAGTGTGCGCCGTACATTGATGCTCAAAAAAAAACAAAAATGAATTACGGCATGGTAGTTAACGCTAAATTAATAATTGTCATAAAAGTAAGATTATAATACATAAATCTACGTCTGGTTACAATATGCGGCTATATTTCATAATATACACACTGTATATTACTTTGTGAATCAGTTGTAATTTGTATGATTTTGTGGCACACAAGGATAGAAGTTTCATTCTTCAGGAAATTTTAGCATTGTAACTAACGTGAGACTCAAAGATATTAAAATATTATCGAACCAGGCTACTCACGTCTAAAAAGTCGATGATTGCTCGACATGTTTCGACTCATTAAGAAGGTCCTCGTCCGGAGCGCCCTCGGTCAACACCCTACACGCACTACGAGCCTGCGCCCTGCTAGAACGAGCACTGTTAGCGTGGGGGAGGGGGCGATGCAAGGAAAGATCTACCCTCAATGTAACTTTTGTCATAAAGGGGGTTGACAATAGCACTCGCACTTGCTAATAAGGGGCCGTCTACACTGTCCAGCGACGATTACGTCGTTACGGCGACGATTACCTAAAACCGTTTTCCATCAGTAGGCACTGACCAACTACGATCACGATTAAAATTCGGATGGCGAGATAATATTTCGATAGCTTCCCGTATTTGACGCGACGCTATAAACTTTTCTCTCGCAAGTACGATTTCCTTACCGAATCTGATGTAGTGCGTCAAATCCGAATCCAATACGCGTCCCATCTCTCCCTTAATAATAAACAGATCAGTAAGACAGCACCGTAACGAGGACTTCGAAAACAGTTTTCCGTACGGTGCTTCTGCAGCTCAGCAATTGAAATTTACAAAATGCACAGCAAAACTGAGTAATAATTTTAATACAAAATTGATAGTCTGAGGTTTGAGATACAATTTTTAAAAACTGAAATGAATGGGTTGAAAACGATCGTTGATAGCATCACCGAAAAAGTAAATTTCCTTCAAATATCAAATGCAAATGTGAAATCTCTCAGAGTCCTGATACACAAGCGCTGCATGTTAAGAACGAGTTAACCGACAGAAAGAAAACAGCCCTCTCTAATGACCTCGAGATATCTGGAATCCCTGAATGTAAGGGCTAGTGGACGGTACATTTGGTCCTCGCTGTATGGATAAAGGTTGGGGTGCAACAAAGATGAGTGTGCATCCCATGCAAACATCTACTTTTTATGGCTCGCTATGGTAGCTACCCTAATAAAATATGATGATGATGATGATGATGACTTAATCTAGATCATTATGTTATTACTAGCTTTTGCCCGCGGCTTCGCACGCGTAGATTTTGGACTTCTATGAAAAAAATGTTTTCAACCGACTTCAAAAAAGAAGGAAGTTACCATTTCGATTGTATGTAGTTATATATTATGCATGTTACACGGATTTCTGCAAACAATGAATCCTATTTATTTTGTTTTTTTTTTTCTCAGGAGATTCAAAAGTGGCCGAAATAAGTTTAATATTTGTGATATTTTTGGGTTTCGCCTTGACTTGTCGACAATCATTCAATCTAATGTTGTTTCAAAAACAAAGGTTAAAGTATTTTCATTTCATCGACAAGTCATTCTGTCGACGAATAGCTTTCAGTAAATTTAAATCAGTGAATTTTGAGTGGTGTTTTCTTATTTTAGTTTGGTTCAAATTTAGTAATATTTATTCCGCAGTTTTAAACTAACCCTGAACCTAATTTGATAGCTGTTCGCTTATGTGTGGGGTCACAGTTGTAACCTAACTTAAACATATTTTAATAGCCGTTCGTTTCTGTGTGGGGTCGCACTGGTCGCAGTTCTAACCAAACCTAAACCTACTTTGACAGCCGTTTGCTTTTGTGTGGGGTCACAGTTCTAACCTAAACTAAACCTACTTTGATAGCCGTTTGCTTATGTGTGGGGTCGCAGTTCTAACCTAATCTAAACCTATTTTGATAGCCGTTTGCTTTTGTGTGGGTGGGGTCGCAGTTCTAAACTAACCTAAATCTTCTTTGATAGCTGTTTGCTTTTGTGTGGGGTCACAGTTTTACACTAACATAAACCTATTTTAATAGCCGTTCGTGTCTGTGTGGGGTCGCACTGGTCGCAGATCTTACTTAAACTTAACCTACTTTGATAGCCGTTTGCTTTTGTGTGGGGTCGCAGTTCTAACCTTAACCTACTTTGATAGCCGTTTGCTTATGTGTGGGTGAGGTCGCAGTTCCAAACTAACCTAAACCTTCTTTGATAGCTGTTCCCTTATGTTTGGGGTCACAGTTTTACCCTAACATAAACCTCTTTTAATAGCCGTTCGTTTCTGTGTGGGGTCGCACTGGTCGCAGTTCTTACTTAACCTTAACCTACTTTGATAACCATTTACTTTTGTATGGGGTCGCAGTTCTAACCTAACCTAAACCTACTTTGATAGCTGTTTGCTTATCTGTGGGGTCACAGTTCTAACCTAACCTAAACCTATTTGAATAACCGTTCATTCCTGCGTGGAATCGCAATGGTCGCAGTTTTAACCTAACCTAAAACTACTTTGATGGCCGTTTGCTTATGTGTGGGGTCGCAGTTCTAACCTAACCTAAACCTACTTTAATAACCTAAACCTACTCTAATAGCCGTTAGTTTCTGTATGGGGTTGGAGTTCAAACCTAACATAAACCTACTTTCAAAGCCGTTCGTTGCTGTGTGGGGTTACAGTTCAAACCTAACCTGAACCACCTTTGAAAGTCGTTCGTTTCTGTGTGCGGTTGCAGTTCTAGCCTAACCCAAAAGCTACTTTGATAGCCGTTCGTTTCTGTGAGGGGTCGCAGTTCTAACCTAAACCTATTAGAATCTTACCTTATTACATTCTATTTTATTGAACAGCATATTAGTATGACACAATTAAATACTTAATTGCAAATAAACTACACTAATTAGAAAGCTGAATTTACAGTAAGGCGGCCCACGCACCCGTGCCTCGCGAGGAACCCACATAATTTTAATGCTGAATTCCTGAGCTGATTACCACACCTTTTGCCTGACAATCAAAAAATAAGAATAGACTTGACGAAAAAACCTGTCCCTAAAAAAAAACATTTAAAAAATTAGTTTTAACAAATTGTTGTTATGATAAAAAGTATTGGAAATGTTAAAAAGTATTCAAAAAATCGAAAAAAAAAAATTTCTTTTTTGTGGAATTTGACATTTGGTCTCATAATATTTTTTGTTTATTTTGATGTCTAGAATGCATAGTTAAAATTTTGTGGTTTCCTCGCGAGGCACCGTGTATACTGTCCGCGAGCTGTCAAACAAACATTTGAAATTCGTTCGCTTTGAATCATATGTCGCCATGCAAAATTGTAGATATTGTTAACGAACAAACAAATAAATATAGTTTTGTCTAGATTTAAAAAAGAAAACCTACCTAAAGACGAATTTAGTTTCCCTATCTCACAGTGACCTTTTATGTAGCAGACTGTATTACTTACCAAAATTTAATATTAAAAGAATTTGAATTCATCGTACCTATGCTACTCGTAGGTATATTATACAGTCTGGCAAAAAAGAGTAGAAATTAAAAAGTGGCAACATTGTAGTGTCGTCCCGTTTTCTCACGCATATTGATTTGAAAGGGACGACACTACGATGTTGCTACTTTTTAATTTTTACTCTTTTTTGCCAAGCTGTAACATGGTATGTAGATAAGTACCTACATCTTCATTGGCAAGAACACTACTATGAAGTTTAGAAATAAATAGTCCAACGAATCTGGTTCCTCCTTACAAACTTTAACCTTCCATTTAACCCCCATAGGGAATGAATTTTCAAAAAACCTGAAACACGTGTTTACTTATTTATTGTTAAAAATATTCATGTGAAGTTTCGAATAAAATAGCCCAACTAATCTTATTTCCCCATACAAACTTTAACTCTCCATTAAACCCCCACAGGGAATGAATTTTCAAAAAACCTGAAAAATGTGTTTACTTATTTATTATTAAAAACATTCATGTGAAGTTTCGAATAAAATAGCCCAACTAATCCTATTTTCCCTTACAAACTTTAACCCTCCATTTAACCCCCATAGGGAATAAATTTTCAAAAAATCTGAAACATGTGTTTACTTATTTATTATTAAAAACATTCCTGTGATGTTTCGAATAAAATAGCCCAACTAATCTTGTTTCCCCATACAAACTTTAACCCCTCATTTAACCCCTTTAAGGGATGAATTTTCAAAAATCCGTTCTTAGTACGCCTTAAGACAGTATAAAGAATCTACATGCCAAGTTTGAACTCTCTAGGACCAGGGGCCCTACCGCGAACATCGAACGAAACAAGCTCGTCCGAAACTAAAATCGAACGAAAGAGAATTGAAAACGTTACCATGAAATTACTTCGATTCTACTTCTTTCGGACGAATCTATGACGTGAATGAAAAAAATGAACGTTCCGTTAACTACCGTTAAGTCGACATCACACTTTCATCACACGCTGCGATCAAAAACCGGTAAAGTAGTAATTAACATAAAATAGGTTAAAGAAATTGTTAAAAATTAAAATTATGAACGGATAATATGATGCGATACTAAATACTACTCTTTTAACTCATTTTCACGCTTAATTAGATTTTTTTCGTTCCTTGTTAAAATAAACATCAAATGAACGCAAGTGTCAAAGTTGTCAAAAGTACAAAACCAGTCGCCAGTCACCATTAAAGATTAAAGTTTTAAAATATAAAATAGGATTGCGGCTTATAAACGTAAGAAAAGCTCTATAATTATCTTGTATAACAATTAATTAAACCTTAAGTATAAAAACTGAGGCACTAAGTACTTAATTTCGTATTAAAATGAGATTTTTTATTTTAAATTCGCTCACTTTGATAACATATAATTTCCGTCTTTATTTATTTTTTACAGCGTGCCACCAGTTAACCATCACCTGTGATTATTTAACAAAGCACCCAGATTTGGGGAAAGGCAACCTCAGGCATATTGAGATTATTGAGGGTCGCACAGAGTCCAAACGGCGATGGGACTGAGACCACTCACTTATGACCTTTCACTGAGACCTTCAATGGGCCTCAATTGGGCAGTAAAAATGCCACACAATGGCAAAAGGTAAAAAATACTATTTTCCATAACTTAAGATTTTATTTCTTGAAAATTATTTATATTGCAGTAAACATTTTTCTCTCATTTACTTCTTGGTTAGTTTCGTTTTGAATTTGTGTTTGTAGCTTGGCTTCTCTTTAAATAGGTGTGGGCGGATAAAAAATATACTGCCAAAGGCAGAGCGGCTGAGCTTAACCGTGTGGCCACTGGGACTGGTGGTTGTCCTCTAAACTCAACGAAATAGATCTCCAGGTGTTGGCAATTATGGGAGAAGGTTTTGGCGGTCGCCAGACCCAGGCCTTCATTAATCCGTTTCAGGTATTGCATTTCATTCAGTTTTTATTTTTGGGAAATTTCTAGTTATTAGCATTATGCTAATCATCGCACCTGCAAAGTTCTCTATGTAAGATTTATGTCTTAGAAGTAGTAAAGTAACTACAACTCACAAGAGCTATTAATTCTTTTGTCGTTTGTTTGTTAATACTATTGCTATAAGAGACCTGTCAATGTCATCAGTCATAGAAATATTTAATTTATTTTTTGAATACACTTAAAAGCCTCCGATTACAAAATTAAATTGACTCCTTGCTTCACAATTTAAAACTTACCTGCAGCCACAATACTCTCATCAATCAAAATATTTTGAAAATGTCTTCTAGCCTATTAAATCTTAGTTTTCATATGTCTTTAAAATAAATCCCATAAAAAATATAAAAAAAATCGCGTAATACACATTTTTCTAGTTATTATGAAGCTTATTACAATCGGAGACGTTACATTCATAGTTGTAGACGCCTATATAGGTACATGTACCTAGGACAAACTAACAATTACTTACTCAGGTGCATGAGGCTGTACAACAGCAGCAGCAGCTCTATGAAGAGGAAGTGGTGCTGGATATGGACCACCTCTATGCTGCTCCACTACAACAGCAGGTGGTGCATGGCGAAGGAGCCGAGGCCAGAGAAGAAAAGCAACTGCGACCATCCAGTAAGATATGACTCATTTCTCCATACCCAATCATACTATCAATGAGCTAAGTCCCTGATTACGGTCTGATTACCCTTCCAATAAATAAAGCACATAAATCAGTATAATGTACTTTTATCCAGATGCCTTAAAAAACTGATGATCACTTGGTTCTAAGTTCTGAACAAACCTGTTATTGTCATCGTAGTAGTTAGAGAGGTCCTATATTCCTAGAAATTTTATTCCAATGTTTAATATTATATTGTATTAAATTTTATTTTTTGCTCGCAAGTGTGTTAAGAATATCATAATATGCATCATGGCCTGAAGTGGATTACACACTTCTTGATGTAACTAATGATTATACGTATTTTCTTTTCAGGCAGTAGAAGAACGGAAAGGCGTCGATCAAGACTGCGCATAATTTAAAATATTTCATAATCATTGTAATCAAGCACTTTCAGAACACAAGTTTGGTCTTATCACCAACTTAAAACCTTGAGTTCACAAACATGTATAGTTAAAATTATTGATATTTATTAGTATTAATATAAAAATAAATTTACGTGTTTCACGATATGTGTCAAAGACAGCAAATTCCATTGAAACTGGCTTACTATTTGTTTATTGTCGATTATTGGAAAAAAAATATGGAAGAAGATAAAAAAATACATTTTTAAAATATACATATATTATTCCCTTAACTGTTTTATTTCTGTCTTTAGTTTTTTTCATTTTTATTTCACCACTTTGCCTGCATGACTAATATGTACCTAACCAAAATGCAAATTACTACCAGTACCTACTAACGGTCACTGAGCTAAACTGCGAACGGACAGACAGACGGACATAGCGAAACTATAAGGGTTCCTTGCTTATTATGGAATCCTAAAAACCAAGTGAGTTTCAAAGAAAAATACCTTCAAATACATACCAATCAATCATTATCTATGTAAATTCCTATGAGAACATACCTAAAATGAGTTTTACAATTCATTCAACGATTTCTCAAAAAAGTAGATAGGTGCACGTTAAAATAAAATAGAATTGATGTTTTTTTTTTTCATAATTATATAAGACTTAGGATATGATGATTGTTTTTGTACTAACTAAATACTTATTTTAAATACAGATTTAGGATCTATGCTTAACTAAATACCTGCCTTACCAACCCTATAAGCATGGAACGTCAAAATTCGATTTTAGTAAAAACTTATATCAGTATCGGTTACCTATATTGTTTATATAATAATGCTTATAAGTTTTTGAAAAAATGTTCATTTTCGATCATCATTACTATCATCTCAGCCATAAGACCTCCACTATTTAATTGAACATAGGCCTCCTCTCTGGACCTTCATATGTAACCGTTGGAAGCTACTTGGACCTGCAGCCAGCGTCTCCCGGCAATCTCCATAAAGTAGTTTGTCCGTCTTGTTCTTGTGGGTGGACGTCCTACGCTGCGTTTGCCAAACCATGGTCTCCACTCGAGGACATTTTGCTTTCATCAGATGGCCCTGCCCGTGCCCAATGCTTCAGTTTGCTAGTCCGAGTCCGGAGGACTATGTCGGTGAATTCAGTTCATATACGGATTTCCATTTCTGAATTTGGTCCATTTCCTTCTCCAAGTTTAGCACTCTCCATAGCTCGTCGAGGGACTTTGAGATGAGTTCGATGGTGAAGGACCACGTTTCCGCGCCGTAAATCATCTATAACTCCACGCTAATTGAAGACTCATCTTGAGTCACTGAGGTGAGTCGGACGAAAAGAAAGTTCTTGTTTCCCGAACGCTGCCCAATAGAGCTGGATTCGGCGATTGACCTTTTTTTAGAAGTTGGACCTACATATCAAATTGTATTATAAAGAAATATCGGTATATAACACGTGAATCTAACTTTTAAAATTGATGATTTTTGAAAATCTGTTCATGATTCTCGGAGGTATCGAGTAAATTACATACAAAAAATCTGGCCAATTGAGAATTTTCTCCTTTTTTGAAGTTGGTTAAAAATACTTGATGGTGCGTTAAGGTACATTCAAGGTAAAAAAACATAGATGCGGACAGAGTGCAAAAGTATGTATCCACGACTTAATTATAATTTTGTCGTGTATTCATATTTATTGCAATTTACGCGCATCTATTTCTTCTACCTTGACTGTACTTATTATTACGGATTACGGCCCGCGGCGACAGACAGATACAAGAGTTGTTTGTAGGTTCAAAATAAAAATCTATGCATATACTGTTCATTTATTTATTTTTAGTACAAGTAATACAATGTACAAACAAACTTCATTTCTATCACTGTGCAGAAACAATATGTATACTGAAGCATAGCACCAGTGACATCATAAACTGTTTTATTGTTTAATTTCGTTTAATTGTGGTATTTATAATAATTTAATAAGCTAGCGGATAATCTCCATTCTGTTGACATTAAAATACTTGAAAACGTGTCTTTAATCTAATCTGTAATCTCGCTCTCCTTGGGACTAGGTCGATTCATGTACGATAGTCCAATGATATTTATTTATTTGCCTCTCGACATTTACTGCCTGTCGAGGTTGGCGATCAGCCTCGCCCTCGCCTCGCGGCCGCGGCGCAGCGCCGAGTGCGCGGGCGCCGCGTGCTGGCCGGCGTGAGCGCCGCGTTGCAGCTCCAGCGGCGCCGCCAAGCACGCTGCACGCAACCACTATCGCTCCCACCGTGTCAGGCCGGTAGTAGAGCTCCCGTGCCGCCAGCAAACCTCTCCGACGACCTTAAAGAGGAACGAAAATATACATATTTTGAGAGACGAGACAATATTATACGGCAGACGGACGGAACGAATGCTTCTTCGGTATAGATTATTTCTGCTTGCAGTAGAAGACTTCTTACTGTAGACGTAATATGAGAAATAGTTTTCTTAAACTTGTACTGTTCAGATTTTTCCTATCCGATACTATAAAACGATTTACGCATGAAATGACGTCAATCTGCGTTAAAAAAAATCATCAATAGTATATATTTTCTGCGGGTCCATATTGGCACTTATACAATTTTTTCTTCGAACATTTTTACTAATACCGTTTTTTACTCATAATCATCATTACTCCGAAAATTTTTTCTCATACTTTTTTTCTTACTAAAAATTATACTTCTACCTACAATGTTCATAACGATTTTTATTTCGAAATTTTATCCTCCTAAAGTCGTCAAGTAGATTAATCTATACTCATAAAATTATTTGAAATAAATTGTTTATTTATAAACATTTTCCCATTAGGTTCACTCTGTTGTGGTATAATTCTTTTATGAATAACATAAACTATGTAGTCATAATGGGCTTTGTGCAGAAACTGTTGTGACATACTCAACTTTAGCATATTTCTTTGTGGCAGATTTTGAGTTGTTCGAATATTATTCGAGCATAATTTCGATGCTCCTATTTATGATGAGGCATAATGTGGATGTGCATAAAAAGTATCGGCATAGTTTGTTTTAGCATAACAGAGAAGGAATAATTACAACCTCTCAATATAATCGAGGTAGTAGTAATATTCTATACGTTACTTACTGTGTTACTGAGCTGAGTACTTTCTAGGTTGCTAAAAAAAAATAACCTCGAAGACTAAGGCGGGAGCAAAGCTCCCGCCTTAGTCTTCTAACCTAACCTATCCGAGTCGGATCTGCCCCGGAAGGTTTTGTTCGCTCGCTTCGCTCGCTCACTGCAGAAATTTTCACCCTCACAGCAAATTCTGCCTGACGAAAAAGGCAAGTTTCGTACATGTGGCTACATGTCCAAAAAAAAAAATGCAAAAATCTAATTTCTGTCTTATAGCACTCGGCGTAATTAATGATATGCCAAGATAGTTTCGGACAAAATAATATTCGAAATATTGTTATTTAAGCCAAGTGATGTTTCTGTCTCATTAAGTTGATGCCAAAATAGATTATACCAAGTCTGTTATGTCCTAAGCGTTTCGGACAAAAAAAGTTTAGAGGGAACCCGTTTAGTACCTACTCTGTCACAACCTGATTTGTGCAGGCAGCTAGTTTACAGTAATAGTACGATTTATATTTAATTAAACAAAAATAATTCATACATAAAACCAGTACAGATAAAAATAAATACCTATAACATTAGAATATATAGCATAAAATAAGTATAGTGAAAAATTATATAAACATAAAAGTTAGTACTAAAAATATGTATGAAAAACAATATTATGAACATAAATAATTCTATGTAATGATGATTATGAACAAAGATTATTCTAAATACCGATCATTATGAAGTTAAATTGTATAAGAAAAATTTTCGGAGTTCCAATAATCTAAGTTGCAATTTTATAAATACTTTGGCGCTCCCATTTTCTGCCCTCCGACCGGCAAACAGAACTTTGCCGGCCGCTGCGCTAAAGAAAGTTGCCGCCTGCCGGCTCCGTTGAGCAGAAAAATAATATACACACTTCGGTCGTTATATGCAAAAGCCTCAGATCACATGTTTGTCTACAATTACACGTCATCCGAGACATTTCCCACTTAAACAACCTTGGCATGTAATCTACTATTTTAGGATTTACCCGTACTTGACCAAAATTTTGAATACACCAAAAATGTCTTCCCCAAAAAATACCTTATGTTTTCTTAGATAGTTTCCCTGTATCTTCTATAGTTTCCGACTTTCCCATACTGTCCCACTTAAGAAAAAAACATTGCGTACAAAATTTAGCGCTGAACACGACGAGATAATACTGGTTGACAGTGACTGAGACCTAAATTAAATAAATATCTTGGGACATCTTACACAAATCGACCTAATCCCACGGTAGGTTCAATGAAGGCTTGTGATGTGGGTACCAAACGACGAAATATATAATACATAGATACCTAAACATAAATACTTAAATGCATAAGGAGCAACGACCAAGAAACAAATATTTGTGATAAATAAATACACAAATAATGCCCTCGCTGGGATTCGAACCCGGAGCCTCCAGCAGGAGGCAGATTATCTATAAAATAACGTGAATATTAACTAAACAAAATTGACCTGTACCTATATCCCCTTATACTTTAGGCACTGGTCTCACCGCGAGCTACTCAGCTATGAACTATCGGCTATAAATATGAACAAAAGATACGCACTCCCGTGTCTCTTTTATTTACACGGGAGTGCATATATTTTGTTCATGTTTATAGCTCATAGTTCATAGCTTAGTAGCTCGCGGTGAGACCAGTGTCTTAAATCCAAATATATGTTACCTTTCAATATACCGAACGTCCGCTCAATAGTAGACCGCGCTCTCTTTTGAATTTCATTATAACGGCCTTCCGGTGAATCTTCTGCGGCGCCGTCAACTGGGGTCATCAGGTACTCCCGCAGGGGATACCCGGAATCACCTAAAATTTGTAACATCAAATTACTTAAGAGGGTTTAAAAAGTGTATCTTCAAAATCCTAAACCGCGTGGCGTAAAAAATAGGAGCGACATGAACGTGCGTACGTAGCAGGAAAACAAACTTCTCAGTGCAATATTTGCATAGATTAAGATGAGATTTGTTTATTTACTTCTTAATAAATTGAGGGACACTTTCAACTAACCGTCGTTAAGCCTAAATCGCGAACGACTGTAGGCGTACTGTCCCACAGTGTTAAGGGTCCGCAGTAAGCTCTAATCGATGTAGTTTCGTTCTTATTTTAACTACACTCGTATTGTCATGAAATGTATTTACATGTATTAATATTAGTTCTTATTCCATAGGGTGTTTCACTTTTGTATGGGCAAAAAAAAATTGTGATATTTTCCCTGACTTTACTCACGCCCTAAGTTTCTCTGATATAAAAATGATATATATAAAATTTTATTGAGATTGGACAACGTTTAAAGGTTGCACACTTTTGAAAGTAAAGCCAAAGCCCCATACATTACGAAAAAAATTACTTTTTTATAAATTAATCAAATATAATGAACCAACACTAAAAAAGAATGGACAAGTCGAATTTAATGTCATAATATATTAAAAATGAGAACTTATTCTTTGGAAGTAGGAATAAATTCTAAAAAATATTTATAGGGCACTTTTATGAAAACCTAATTCCCAGTGTTTTACTACATTCATAACTATAATAGATTAGTGTACTATATGTAAACATCCAATTATGGCCTAAAATTAAGAAAAAAAACCGGGATCTAGGTTACTTTATAAATAATACCATATTAAGGTTAAAGTAAATTCACACACGTGCTTAAAGAATAAAATCCTTTTTTTATATTTGACGATAGAATCTACTTTCCCAAGTAATTTTAGTGTTGGTTCATTATTTTTTATGAATTTATAACAAAGTATTTTTTTTCGTAATGTATGGGGCTTTGGCTCCACTTTCAAAAGTGTGCAACCTCTAAACGTTATCCAATCTCAATAAAATTTGAAATATATCATTTATATATCAGAGAAACTTAGGGCGTGAGCAAAGTCAGAGAAAATTTCACAATTTTGAAAAATGAAACACCCTATTATCCCATAATAATTATTAGAGCAAACGATACCTAAAAGGTATGCCGTCTCGCCAGTACCACTCAGCTCAGCGAAATGGTCGCATATGACGCTGTTGTCCCATATAAACGCGTCGTGAGTGGCACGCACCGCCATACGATGCGTCAACGTTTAATATTTGATTTTGGTCGTCGCGAATCTGAAACCGAATTTCAAATTATAGTTATTTCCTTTGACTATTTTTCAAACCATATTCAAATTAATAATGAAATAGCTATAGATAATAGATACAGTTTTTTTGTACCCAATTAGAATTAAGTAATAATGATGATGTTGAATGATGTTGCCGTGTGGTGACGGCA
Source organism: Thaumatotibia leucotreta (assembly GCA_025490895.1). Classification (NCBI taxonomy): domain Eukaryota; kingdom Metazoa; phylum Arthropoda; class Insecta; order Lepidoptera; family Tortricidae; genus Thaumatotibia; species Thaumatotibia leucotreta. The sequence goes on along the minus strand of JALPQI010001331.1, from coordinate 50,766 downwards.
GTAAGAATACATTTGTCACCACCCCAACTCCTCTTGTGGGTGTCGTAAGAGCCGACTAAGGGATTGAAGGATCACTGACCATTCTACAAGATTGATGATGGGTAGCAGGGTCATCATACTGCGATCCCATTACTGCGATCGCCAATCCGCTTGCCCAGCGTGGCGATTATGGACAATTACCTCCTAATGCGTCTATACGCATAGTTTAATAGGAGAGGCCTTCGTCTAGCACTGGACTAACATAGGCTGATGATGATGATGATGATGATGATGAATAATGATGTATTTGCAGGCCACACTTGGTACTCGAAAGTTTTGTATATACATTAAGAATACATGTGTTTAAGGTGGGCAAATGATAAATGCATTTTAACAAAGGAGATCGAGACAAAAGTGAATTTATCACTGGCCCACCCTATATTTATTTATTTAAACATTATTGCACAATAAAAAAGTACTTATGGCGGACTTAACGACTTAAGGCATTCTCTACCAGTCAACCATTGGGCTAAAATAAAGGTTTGTATGGTGCAGGCTTTTGTATTCGAAAAAAAAAAAGAAAATATCTAGATACTTGAAGATGTATCCAATACTATGCACTTACATCAATACTTTTTATAATATACCATATTCCACCAAAAATGCTGGAAATCGTACGATCTCTGCTACCAACAAAGTAATACCATGCAAATAATCAATCACACAATTTGTCAGATGAATTCTTGCATAATATCCGCTTGAAGGTGAACTTAGTCTGTGCCTTTCTGATGTCGAGTGGAAGTTATGTATGGTATTCTAGGTAATAAAATAATATTATTTACCATCTGTACGTTCAACAAGTGAAAATGTTTACGGTTGAAAAACCTTTCCTCAAAATCATGTGGTCTGTGGTGAGCCACGTGGGTGCAGTCTATTGCGCCACACACTCCCGGGATTCCAAATTGAAAAATCTGCAAAATAAGATTCTTGTATGAAACTGTTCATTACGCAATTGTGTATATGTATAAACTTATAACATTTGAATACAATTTCTTATTTACTGGATCTTATTTATTTGTGACATTCAAATCAAATTACCTATTTTATTAGTAAATATTTTGATTAGCATTTTTATTTTTTTCCCAGTTATCACACTACTTAATACTGTATAAATTATAGATATTGGATATCATATACCAAAGAAAAATAGACCAAGATCTGATGCCGGTTCGCTTGGCCACTCGGTCTTAGCAACCACCAGTCAATTTTCTCGGGTATATGCAATCCCTCACAAGGCTAGGCGCCTTTGACCATACTCTAAGGGAAAGCAATCACCATTGTCACTAAAACCACCTCATACTTTTGCATATTAGCTCTTCACAAGTATCCCCACTGTAATGGCAACCTAATTACATCTACTAAATATATACGTATGAAAGTTAAATAAAGATATACTTGTCTTATCTTACAAAAAATTAACTGAAGTGTTGGAATCAATATATTTCCACTAATGGCACGCAATAAATTTTAAGAACGGACTTTTAAAATTAGAGATAATGAAAGTGCACAAGTAATAAATAACCTAAAACAACACTCTTGTACAAAATGCTTTGGACATATTTATGGCCAATACTTATTGCTAAGTGTGTGAAAATACAAACAAAGACATTTCGACGAATGCACCAAGAGGAAGAACTATAAAAATACACCAATAATTGTTCAACAACCTTGGCATAGGGTCTATTATGCAATGTAGATCCTACTCTGTTGTTTTTACTGTTACAGCCCCGCAAAACATCTGTAAGCAACTCCGGAGTTGAGGGCGGCACCAACTGACGAGAGAGATGACGATAACTTACGATCTAAGTGAGAGCAAGACGAAACACCCCGCGGTTTGTGGATAGAAAAATCCTAGAGGAGTGACAAGTGAAGATAATCCTTGTGGTGTTGTGTTAGAATCTAAGATTATATTTTGTAAAAAGTGCCATAGTAATTAAGTTTACCTAATTTTGTTAAAAATTAAGAGAGGGCACTTCGATTACAGCCGGGAAGAATGCGGGTCGTGCAGTTCTGTAACAGTTTCGATATTTTTGGAATATTATTAGATTAATCATCTAAATCGTACATTAGAATCAGTGGTTGCCGATCCAGTATTCACAGCTAAGTGTTTTATTACCAATTGTGTCGTGTGCATTCTAAATTATATATGTAAATCACATTTTATTAATTAAATTGGTTCAAATAATATAGGTACTATAACGTACTTTATAAATAATTGGTTACATTAATATTGGCCACCTTTATGATAATAACTGAGTACACACGACATACCTTTTATGATTGTTTTGATTGTCCTTGTGTGATTTTTGTGTATAGAATTATAATATTGTGTTGGGTTCGATTCCCGATATTTAAATACCTAAGACTTGAATAAGTGATTATGACATTGTTGTACTTTTATGTCATGATCGGAGATTGTGCGTCACAGTGTAGATCAGTAATGTTTTACTGATCCATTTATGTGTTGTTCTATAACCACTGTGTATAATTTAACATTGTGATTATCAGATTATGACTGATAAGTACATATTACAAGATAATATTTAAAACGAGTTCGATCCTCGTTCAATTGATATTAGCCAAAGAACCATATATTGGATTGTTTTACAAACAGGGGGTTCGAATCCCTATGTACTGATATTTCTGACAACAGGTTAAGATATTGTGGACACTTAATGTTGATGTCAATTTAATATACAACAGACTCATTTCTGTGTGTTTGGAGTTCTTAAATACAATTGAATATTCTGAGTGTTATATTATACATTATTGTCTTGGAATTTTCATTCAAGAGGTTGTAATTGTAATTAATGTTACGGTGTAATGTAATAATTATTATTATTTACTTAGCATAAATAATACTTGCTTTTGCCGGGTTTTTCTGGGTTTCCCTGGTTTTAGCAAAATATATTGAATTATGTTCCCAGAAAAGGAAGGTGTTTAGGTACTTTTGCTTTGTGTAAATTTAAAGAAGTAGTTTTATTTGGTATGATAGTAATTGTTAATTTTCGTAATAGTCTAGTAATCTTTAATAAGGTTAAAGATTTTGTTATGTATTTAAAACTTAATAGATCGAATAGGAACACACCTTTCCTTACTAATTTGCGATAATATATTCAAATTTTATAAATCGCCATGTGATTTATCAATCAATACCCCTACTTACCTCAGACCTTACTTATTACTAAGCAATTATTTTCACAACTATTTGATTCCCTTAAGAAATAAAGTCGAGCCCGAATTAAATACACGTCAGATACCATTACACGTGGCGCCGCGTGACCAAGGATCTAGACTTTGTGTTAACAATACATTTTGATGTGAGTGATGTAACACAACTAGAAAAGAATCTGTGATTACTTTAAAACTAAAAATAAAACACAACGTAGGAAACCTAAAATGAAATATGACGATCACAACATTACTGTTATTTCTACTCGAATTATGACGAAGGGAAATTCTGACTTATTCTTGCGGGTGAATTTTATAAACTTATGCATATTCCGAAAGTCTGAGAGGGGTGTGTATTCGACCACAGTTTCTTTTGATATTTAAACAAAGGAAAGTTTTAAGTATATCTATTTATATGGTAGATATTATACAAAAACCTAAGTCTATTATTAAAGTCTGAGAGGGGTATATATAATTGAACTTTAATTAAATTTTAATTGTTGGTTGCATATATTTTAAATTTAGAACTTACTGAATGAGGATTCCAAGACATTGTTTTAATTGTTATGTGATTTATGTATTATATTGTGTATCTGTGTACATGTAAGTAGGTACTAGGTGACCACTTGACCAGCCAAATGCTCAATTATTACCTTATTAGGTTATCTTAACTTTTATTATTCATACTAAGGTAACTGTGAATATTTCTTTAACTTAAATTAGTTTTTTTAATTTTAATCGGTGTCTTTAACTTAATCAGTGTCTGATATCAGGAACGGATACAATGGTGTAGACGCTGTAGACGTATTATTGAAAACGTCAAATTTATTTGAAAACGGGATCAAACTATGTTCTGCCATTTATTGATTAAATAAATTCTTTACAAAAAGAAAAAAAAAACAAAGCAAAATACGTCGTATGTACGTTAATAGTCTACTTTTCGCGAAAAGGGAGACAACTATCTATGTTTTTCTAAATTAATTACGTAATTGAATTATTTAAATATAAATGCCGCATGCCGACGCAAATGATATTTCATACGAATATTTAGTGGCATCGATGCGTAAAGTAATGGATTCAAGCAGTAAACAATGGCGCAAAATTAGACCATTATAAAATTGAGTTAAAGCAGCGACCTTAACTAAGTCCTTGTATATTCACTTTTTAATGTTTGTATCCACATACTCATTATTTATTCACTTTTAAATAGACCTTGTTATCCAAAAAGCACGTTGTTGAATATGTGACAATATTTTGCGAGTCAATTACAAGTCGCTAATGGAAAGCATTAATTATGCAAACAATTAACTTTATTTTTGCATACATATTTTATATTTAATGCGCATTAAATTTATCTGGCAATTTTTTTCTTGAATATACTCTAATATAACATTAATTTATTCGAAAATCATATAAGAAAATGAAAAAAAAATCTCACGTCACATAACTTTGCGCTAATATATACTAAACAATCTCGATATAAACCCTAGATCAAGGTTCACAACATTATTGAAAAAAAAAACAGAAAAGTAATCCAATTATTCCATTAGAATTGAGATTATCTTCCAATTCTTCCAAAATGCGCTAAAAAGGTTAAAAGGATTCTTATTAGCCACTCCAATACCTATAGCATCATGAAGATGAATAAATCCATAATAAAATAAAACCTCACTAGACTCTTAACTTGTTGTTGTGAAAAGGAACTCCTAAGACTTAAAAAGATGTTTCTTTTACCTTTGACTTTGTTGTAAATCATTGTCAATTTAACTGACTAAAATGCAAGTCCTGGTACAACGTTACGAGCCGCAATAGAAGCAGTAAAAAAAAAAACAGCTATCGAGAATAATTACGGCTTAATAATTTAAATAAAACACATTTTGTACATCTGCCGCTAACTACAGCTTATTAGGCTGATTTAAATATCACATAAATAATCATCATCATCATCATTAGCACACAGTCATCCATAGCTGGACATAAATAATAAATAAAATAAATATCATAATATTTATTCAACGATAATTAATCACGATCAATTTAATCTTGACTAAATGTAAATTTAATTACGAAAGACATAATAATATACTATCTCGATTATGACATATAAGTATCATAATAAATTAATACATATTTAATTGACCCAGTGACTTTTTCTGGCATGGGAAATAAAAGGGAAATCGTTTTTTTTTAAATTAAAATTACAATAAATGAATAATAAAAGGTCTTTAGCTTTTGGTGTTGTAAACCAAATACGTAAATACATACATAATAAATTGGTTTGTACACTTTAATTTACCTACTATACATAAAAAAAAAAAAAACTCATAATACCAATATAAAAAATGAGGGTTTATTTGAAATTATTTATAGTACTATAACCTACATCATACTACAATATTTTATTACATAATTGAGTTAATTAGAAAATTTGAACTAACAATAATGTATCATAATTGGTAATGAGATAAACCTTAACAAGATCAGCGTACCTGACCATTTGATAAACAACTAGAATTGACCACAGGCAGGAAAGCTCCGAAGTGTATTGATAGTTTTGACGCGGATGTAGAGGCGATCTAACCAGTCCGGGGAAAGCTTCTACGGACGCAATTTCAAGGGTTTTACTTTCATCTCAAACACAACTTGCATTTTTATACAAGACCTGCCTTAGTGTGATTTACACACGAATTAGTAATTACAGAGAGGGGAAGAAACTGCAACATACGCATAATAGGGCCTGATTAATTACCAGTACACTTCGGATGTTATACGACTTGCGGAGGGAACATTGTGACCGCCGTACTTATAATGCCGAGGGTTTAAAATGAGTGGCCACTCAATGACATACGGTTGCAAAACCGTTAATTACCAAAGGTACCTTATAACACCAACTGTATACCAATCACTTAAACAAAAAGAAAATATACGCCTGTGCTAGTGCTTGAATGCACTCAACAACCCTACAAAAAAAAAAAGAAACATGTCGATCCTTGCGGATTTGACCAATGCATTACTTTTTATACCAACTTATGTGGACACATACTCTCCGTGGGTAGCAAACGTGGTCAGTTTTAGAAGTTTTGGCGTTGCTGTGACACAGGCTCGGCCTAGTCAACCTAATGTGTAATGTCATTTACGCTTAAGATGGAATGTTCTTGCGCCTCATCCTTGCCGGACGCGGTAAAGCTTGAGAATTAATTACTCTCGTAATAGACGAACGATGGTTATAGCAGCACATATCTACTCCATGAGGAAATGACTCTGCGACGTGTGGTCAAGGTTTTTGTTTGTTCAAATTTATGTAGATTGATGGTCATTGGACTACAATCAAATTGTCGTGATTTAACAGATATTATAATTAAATAACCATATCAGAAAAACGAAGAAATAAAAATACCTACAGGTTTTCAGCAATTTCCTGCATTGTACAATATTAACAAAAATAATACAGTGCCATGACTGCATAATATTTATTTTATACAAAAATAATGTTCAGTAACATGTGCTTTATAGCATTAATGTTTTGGATTTGAATTCAATGAATAATATATTTTACATGAGTATTATTTATTTTAGAAATGATAAAAATAATGGACCTTTTATTATTTATAAATCGCAACACAAATGACGTAAATGATCATAAACAGGGTTTTCATAGAAAAATAGCGATTTGAGTTCTTGATATATTATATCGGTACTGTTGCGAATGTGTATCAACTTCTGCCGTGAAATATTAAAATAATAATAATAATAAATTTTATAACTGCCACAATTATTGCATATATTTAAAGATTTATACAACGGAAAACAAGACCTCTTGACTATGTTATGAAAGTCGATAATGAATGTATATATTTACCATCATTGATAAAATTTTAAATTAAGTATGGATGAGGAATAAAAAAAACAAACCAATTATACATTTCATGTAATTAACAATTACTATTATGTCAAAATGATGTGTGAAATCTCTGGCCAGAGTAGAGGTGATTTTGAATGAAGATGAATGTGTGTATATCAAAAGTGATGACTGCTGCGATATAATTATAAAAACCTATTTGAATGAATGTGTCTTGAGGTTTAGTTTTCATATTATCCAAATAATTGACAGAATATTGTATGAGATTAATATTGCATAAAGACTTGTAACTGTAATGATTACAAAGTGAATGTCTAAGATACGGTTTATATATATTTTTATTACACTACAAATACAGCATATTTTCAATTGGTATTGAACACGACGATCATAGTTATTGGGTTTATTCATAAATATATTTACTACTATGATTATGTTAAGATTAATAAGTAAATATTTATTTAGCGTGGTAACAGAAACATACGAGTATAATGCATTCTAGTTTGGCGTTGCTATTTATCGATCTTATATAAATTAATTTGAATCTTAGTATTTATCTTGTCTAGTGAAATAAGTATTCTAAAACTAACACATGACTTCCATAGGTTGAAGTATTTCTGACGCAGAAAAGACCCAAGTGCTTAAATGTTATTTGGAAGTGGGTAACTTCAAGCAGACTCGAGTAGTACCATAAAGTCTGATTTTAAAATGAATGAGCGTTATTTAAGAAAAAACGGGGTTGGTTGTTTATTTTGTTTAGTTCAAAGAACAGCACTTAATTTTTTAATAGCCCTAGTTGGTGTAGAAAGTGAAAATGTACATTTTAACTGTCTACAGAGAGGGGGGTGTAATGGCAACCTAATTACATCTACTAAATATATACGTATGAAAGTTAAATAAAGATATACTTGTCTTATCTTACAAAAAATTAACTGAAGTGTTGGAATCAATATATTTCCACTAATGGCACGCAATAAATTTTAAGAACGGACTTTTAAAATTAGAGATAATGAAAGTGCACAAGTAATAAATAACCTAAAACAACACTCTTGTACAAAATGCTTTGGACATATTTATGGCCAATACTTATTGCTAAGTGTGTGAAAATACAAACAAAGACATTTCGACGAATGCACCAAGAGGAAGAACTATAAAAATACACCAATAATTGTTCAACAACCTTGGCATAGGGTCTATTATGCAATGTAGATCCTACTCTGTTGTTTTTACTGTTACAGCCCCGCAAAACATCTGTAAGCAACTCCGGAGTTGAGGGCGGCACCAACTGACGAGAGAGATGACGATAACTTACGATCTAAGTGAGAGCAAGACGAAACACCCCGCGGTTTGTGGATAGAAAAATCCTAGAGGAGTGACAAGTGAAGATAATCCTTGTGGTGTTGTGTTAGAATCTAAGATTATATTTTGTAAAAAGTGCCATAGTAATTAAGTTTACCTAATTTTGTTAAAAATTAAGAGAGGGCACTTCGATTACAGCCGGGAAGAATGCGGGTCGTGCAGTTCTGTAACAGTTTCGATATTTTTGGAATATTATTAGATTAATCATCTAAATCGTACATTAGAATCAGTGGTTGCCGATCCAGTATTCACAGCTAAGTGTTTTATTACCAATTGTGTCGTGTGCATTCTAAATTATATATGTAAATCACATTTTATTAATTAAATTGGTTCAAATAATATAGGTACTATAACGTACTTTATAAATAATTGGTTACATTAATATTGGCCACCTTTATGATAATAACTGAGTACACACGACATACCTTTTATGATTGTTTTGATTGTCCTTGTGTGATTTTTGTGTATAGAATTATAATATTGTGTTGGGTTCGATTCCCGATATTTAAATACCTAAGACTTGAATAAGTGATTATGACATTGTTGTACTTTTATGTCATGATCGGAGATTGTGCGTCACAGTGTAGATCAGTAATGTTTTACTGATCCATTTATGTGTTGTTCTATAACCACTGTGTATAATTTAACATTGTGATTATCAGATTATGACTGATAAGTACATATTACAAGATAATATTTAAAACGAGTTCGATCCTCGTTCAATTGATATTAGCCAAAGAACCATATATTGGATTGTTTTACAAACAGGGGGTTCGAATCCCTATGTACTGATATTTCTGACAACAGGTTAAGATATTGTGGACACTTAATGTTGATGTCAATTTAATATACAACAGACTCATTTCTGTGTGTTTGGAGTTCTTAAATACAATTGAATATTCTGAGTGTTATATTATACATTATTGTCTTGGAATTTTCATTCAAGAGGTTGTAATTGTAATTAATGTTACGGTGTAATGTAATAATTATTATTATTTACTTAGCATAAATAATACTTGCTTTTGCCGGGTTTTTCTGGGTTTCCCTGGTTTTAGCAAAATATATTGAATTATGTTCCCAGAAAAGGAAGGTGTTTAGGTACTTTTGCTTTGTGTAAATTTAAAGAAGTAGTTTTATTTGGTATGATAGTAATTGTTAATTTTCGTAATAGTCTAGTAATCTTTAATAAGGTTAAAGATTTTGTTATGTATTTAAAACTTAATAGATCGAATAGGAACACACCTTTCCTTACTAATTTGCGATAATATATTCAAATTTTATAAATCGCCATGTGATTTATCAATCAATACCCCTACTTACCTCAGACCTTACTTATTACTAAGCAATTATTTTCACAACTATTTGATTCCCTTAAGAAATAAAGTCGAGCCCGAATTAAATACACGTCAGATACCATTACACCACTGACAAGTTAAATTCAAGAATATGTGGTTTAAAAGAAGTTTCTTACGAATACGGGCATTAAGTTATGTCTGAGTTGTTTTATTTTAGGGTGTAACCATGTAACATTAAAATGTATTCTATTTATAGTATTTGTTTATTGTAATGTTTAGTTACTTTAGTTTTTTGTTGTAATATTGACTCCACTGATCTCTATTTATTCCAATGCAAGAGAAACCGTGCTACTTATTAATTATCTGCTTACAACTCGCACACATAGAATTTTTTGTTGTAAAATTAAATAAGAAGTTAATGTACTTACCCTGCTTTAATGGAACCCCGTGCTGCCTGTGTTTGGGGGAATTGGATATGCCTATGTGTCAGAGTTGGGTCGTTTAAGGCAGTAGTAACTTCTTTTAGGCACTCTGATACCGCTTGTTGGGACATCGGCACCCATTGGTCTCGCCCCACACCACCCTGGTAATCGCCCCTACCATAAAATTTTCATGATATTAAAATCTGTAAAAAAAAATGTTAACATTAAAAAATTATATCAATTTTATGATCACTACACCTAATAAAAATAATTGTTGTTTTGTCAATAATACCTATGTGCCCATCTATGGCTAAGTGGTAGGGTTTAAGTGGTAAAGGTAAAGAACATATAAGGATTGTGTAGGTATTATGAATATTATGATTACCAATTTCAGATCATGAATATACATTCAGGTTAGTTCTTGTGGAAAGGCACCCGCCTTTTCACTAGAGCTAATATCACATACTTATGTGAACCTTCTAAACCTATACTATAGACCTTTAAATGTTAGGTATTAAGTCTCATTCTCATTACAGCACCTATGTTCAGTATACTTAGGCTAGTTTTTTGGCCATATAAATACACATTCAGAAATGTTTTACCTTATCCACAGGGTCGATTCCACGGCTATGCCATTGGGGCGGCATCAAGGGCACCACATCGGCGGACAGAGTTTCTAACACCTCCCGGGTGACCCGAAAGGTGTTGATGAACTCTGGGTCAGGCAAATGAATAATTTTTGAGGTCTCCCGGGTATGCCGTCTCCGAGCAGCCTGTTCCCTTCTTTCTTCATCCAAAGCTTCTTGTAAGATGAACAATCTTGCAGCCATTTTTACTAAAACTAAATATCGCGATTGTAAACCGTTCGTTAGGTGCTTTCTATCTCCTAAACATAAGACGTATTTCATTAAAACACGTTTACTACTTACGCAGCGAATTCCGCCTTGTTGTTAGTATTCAAAACGCCTACCAAATACAACAGAAAAAAATATCTCGAAAACAACGTAAGCAACGCACAATACTCACATACGACAACGACACAATGACGATATCATGTCATAACGGTCATAAATGTCATAATCATAATGATCGAATAATTACCATGTGATGAATTACAAAAACCGTGAATCACGCTTCGAAACATAGTTTTCAATGAAGTTTCTAAAACACGTGCAAAGCAATATATTTACTCTTTTTTTCTAAGCTCGAGATCATAACAAATCACTAAAATTAAAGACTTATTTACTATTACAAAAGTCGTGAGAAAATGAAAAAGTGGCGTGTTTCGGCAACATTGAGATCATCGAAAGAAGGACGTTAGCTCAATAGTTGCCGGCATATTTGACGTTTCTTTACGTAGTAAGTACTGTCAAAAACTCCGCATATTGCCTTTCGTGGTAGCGTTTACGGACCGACTTCGTTACATTCACGTACTTCGTGGCCGCAATCAAGAACGAAAGAGTTTCCTAGTAGCGTTTTGACAGATGAGCCTCGAAATTAACGAACTACGTGTTTCGCGGTAGCGCCCCAGCGGTTTGAGCTGTGCGTTGATTTAAGTCAGTCAGTCAGTCAGGACATTGCCGTTTATGTATAGGTACAGAGTACAGATTATAGCGTAACTCAGCTGACTAATTAAATCTTTCAAAGTATTGAAAAGACAGTGTCGCTTACGACACGTTTTCATGGAATGCTCATTGCTCCTGAAAGGATCGGTTCAGTGCGGGCGGCGGGGCGAGCGGGTGGCTCGGAGTCAGCGGCTTCAGATGCATGCAGACCAAAAGAGCATTCGCTGTTCTATCCCCCACTCTACAATATCAACGAATCACGTTTCGTGTAACGATCGAATTTCGTAGAGTAGGGGGATTGAACAGCTAATGCTCTTTTGGTCTGCATGCACCTTTAGGCGCGCCCGCGCCCGCTCGTGACGCGGCTAGCGAGTCGCGTCCGAATAAATCAATTCTGATTGATTCGTCAATCTGATTGAATCAATTAGTTAATAATAAACATGTTCCTGATGTCAGCATTAGATGATATCTCTTTTTGGGATATTTTTCGAAATTGGCAGTTTACGTTCATATTCGTAATCGATGTCGACCATAGTAAAGTTACCTACCGAAAACTGTTTCCGTCATCATGTTAAAGATGCCCTGCAAGAGAATGGAAATATACGACAGGAACGAACGACAGGAATGCATCTATGAGAACCCTAGGACCGAAGGCTCGTCGGCTTAACCCACGCTGTCAGTTTATCAATTCTACAGGTATTGAATCCGGGTTCCTTTAACTGATAACAACAGCATTTCATTAAAATCAGGACATTTGCAAACCTTACGGTAACCCTACAGCATCAGGTTTATTGAATATTGAAGCTCGATTTGATACCTTAAAATCAGCGGAACGGTTGCAGGCCTTAAGGTTATAGCGGTCAGTAATTTAGCAGCATCGGGTTTGAGGAGTTGTTGATCAATAATGAATCGGAGTGCCTCTGACTGATAAACTATAACTAAGATCAAATAATCCTTGGAGAAAATTCTGGAATATGAAGGAATTCAAGATTGTAAAATATCACCCTCCGCAGCCTAGTTGTTAGTGACCCTTTCGGTTCCGGGTTCGAATCCCGGCGAAAGCATTATGTGTGTATTTATTTATCACAAATATTTATTCCTTGGTCATGGCTGTCTATGCATTTAAGTACCTATATATATGTATCTATCTATTATGTATATCGTCGCCCATCAGCCCATCACAAGGCTTAATTGAGCTTACCGTGGAACTAGGTAGATTTGTGCAAGAAGTCCTAAGATATTTATTAATTATATAGTTAATTCATGGTTCCCAAACATAGATAGCACGCTTAGCACATGATTGGTGGCAGTGATGGGCAAAATGTAATCGATTAACGATTAACAATTTTATCAAGATTAACGTAAAATTAATCTATTAAAGACTAAATTTGACGATTATTCAATCTTAGTCTTAGCTTGTTCTACTAATTTAATCACGATTTGATTAATCGACGATTTAATACGAACAATTGAATCTATAATTGATTGATTAATTAGATTGTTTTATTTCGATTAATATCAGATTTTTTTTGTGAGTCATAATTTCGGGTTACGATGATAGACTACCTTAAGGGATGTATAACAATACCTAGGACTTTCTGCAAGCATTTCATAATCGCGGAATTCTTAATCGAGATTTTTAGTCGATTAAAATGACGATTGATCGTTAATCGAATTCTGCGACTATTCCCTCCTTATGTCGTATTCCTCACTGCTGAGGGTCGTGACCTCCACGAATTAAACTTTGGACGATCGCTTTCCATTTGTTACGGTCTTCGGCAATGTGTAACGCATCATGGACTTTTGTTTTGGTGATGTCGCGGATTTGGTCTGTCCAGCGCATAGGGCTTCTTCCTCTCGGTCTCTTGCCTTGAACTTTCCCTGTTACCAGGAGTGCTTCCAATGAGTCCGTTTTCTTTCTGGCTATGTGACCGAAAAATTCGAAAACCCTGCGAAGACAAATTGTTGACAGCCTGACGGTGACCCCCACTTCTTGGAGGATTGACACATTTGTTCGGCGGGCTGTCCAAGGTATTCTTAACATTCTCCTCCAGCACCACATCTCAAATGCGTCAATCCGAGATCTGTCTGCCTTCTTGAGGGTCCACGTTTCTGCACCGTAGATGAAGATCGAGAACACCAAAGTTCTCACCAGCTCAATCTTGGTTTTGAGGGAGACTGCTCTATCTGTCCAGATCCTGTTCAAACGAGTCATTGCGCTCTTTGCCATGCCAATCCGCTTCCGTACGTCCGGTTCACACGAGCCGTCGTCACAAATAGTAGAGCCCAGGTATACAAAGCTGTTTACATATTGTAGATTGAGTGTCCCACTGAGCTCTAGCTGTTTTGCTCGATCTACGACCATGACTTTGGTTTTGGATTTGTTGATCGACAGACCCAATTCTCCGCTTACTCGTTCCAAACGATTCAGAAGTTTCTCCATTTCGGCTTCATCAGTCGCGACGAGTGTGGTGTCATCTGCGTAACGTAAGTTCGTGATCTTGACTCCGCCGATGGATACACCGCCTTCCCAGATTTCTAGGGTACGTCGCATGATATATTCCCCATAAGCGTTGAAGAGGATGGGAGACAGAATGCATCCTTGCCTCACTCCTTTTCCAAACTGAAATGGTTTCGAGAGGGTTTGTTTCACCCTAACAACCCCACTGTTGTTGGTGTATAGCGACCGTAGAAGGGAAATTAGATGTCGGGGCACGCCTAGTTCTGTGATGACGTTCCATAGGCTATTCCAGTTGACGCAGTCGAATGCCTCACTATAGTCGATGAAACACAAGATCAGGGGTGTGTTGAATTCATAGGATTTTTCGATATTTAAAATTTATTTAGATATTAAGATAGCTGTCTGATGTTTAAAATTTGCTCCCTAGTGCCTTTTCCCTTCACGAAGCCAGCTTGTTCAGGTGGAATTTGCCAGTCCAGATAGTGGCGGATCCTATTGTTCAAGATGTGGAGGAGAACTTTGCTTCCGTGAGATATCAGGGCCAGCGTCCGGTAGTTGCCGCATGCCCTGGTAGACCCCTTCTTGTGCAGCGGCAGTACAATCGACTCTGTCCAGTCACTAGGCCATTCTCCCTGTGTCCAAACGTAATTGCAGATTTTGTGCAACATATGGACGCCCTTGTCACCCAAGGCTTTCAGAATTTCAGACGCGATCTATATGCTCAGCACATGATTGGCGCGACAGTATCTCGCCGCGAGATAGTCTATCCGTCCCTCTTTTGTGAATATAACTAGTGAAGGACGGGAGATCTATCTCGCGGCGACATACTGTCGCACCAATCATGTGCTAAGCCTGCTGGTCGGGTCCGGGAGCTTTCCTATTTTTCAGCTGGTTAATTGCTTCTACTACCTCCGAGTGCAGAATAGAAGGTTCTAGATTCAGGTTTTCGAAGTTGTTCATGTCTCCTGAGTGAGTTAGAGTACTTAGAGTGGTGGTTGTATCTTGATATAGGCCTTCACAATATTCACGCCATCTGTCCACTATGCAGTCCAGGTCGTGAATAGGATTACCCTCTCTGTCCTCAATAACCCATACTTTAGGTTTAAACTCGCCGCAGAGGAGAGGTACTTAATGGAGTGCTCTTCTATGTCCTTGCATATATTCGCAATGAAACAGTTTTTGTCGCGGCGGCAACCCTTCTTGACTGCCTTGCATAGTTTGGAGTACTCCTCTCTGACTTCTCTATTTTGCAAGCCCTTTGTCTTAATAGCCGCCCTCCGTTCGATAAGTTCCCAAGTGTGACCGGTTATCCAAATTCTTTTCCTACGATCAGGTGAAGTTGCTTTCCTCTCCTTGGTGATGGTGTCGAGGCTTTGGCATATAGTGGATTTAAGGAAGACCCAAATCGAGTTTGCATTTTCTGTAGTGTTTGAAACCTGATCGACAGTCAGTTTAGACTCGACCATGCCGCGCAGTTGATCCTGCTCAATGGGGTTCAGGGTTCTTGTCTTGGCTGTAGGATTTGTTCTCGGGGCTTTTAAGCGCAAGTGAAACTTTGCGACCAAAAGGTTGTGGTCAGATCCGCACTCTGCGCCCGGATAGGTTTTCATATTGTACACAGAGGATCGCTAACGATTATTTTTTAGAATATAATCTATTTGATTGCGATAACGTGCTCCAGGAGACGTCCACGTGTATAGGCGTCTGGGATGGTGCTGGAAAAAGGTGTTCATAATACTCAGGCTCTTTTCTATGCAGTATTCCAGAAATCTTTGCCCTCGGTCATTTCTGACACCTAGACCAAACTTCCCCACAGTAGTCCTAATGTGATCGTCATCGTCATTAGAGGTGGACCCAACTTTGGCGTTCCAGTCGCCAAGAATAATAGTGGTGTTACGGCTAGGCATGCCATCGAGAACCTGGGTCAATTTTCCGTAGAACTCATTGATGACTTCATCAGAAGCATTTCCGGTGGGGGCATATACTTGGATTATGTTCAGAGTAGTGGGACGGGTGTTCAACGTCAAAGTAATAATTCTGTCTGAGACTGGATTGTATCCAAGAACATATTTATTTAGTTTGGATGGTATCAGTATTGCCACTCCGCTCGTGCTTTTGTCTTCACATCCTGAGAAATACAGAGTGCTACCCAGGGCCGTTGTGAAATGTCCTTGGCCCCTCACGTGCGTTTCGCTCAAACCCAAAACAGAGATTCGATGTCTGTCTGATTCTTTTTCCACGACGGTCAACTCTCCCGCTTGCAAAAGTCCGCGTACATTCCAGGTACCGATGCGATGTTCATCCTGGATAGAAGTTGTTTTTCTGCTAGTCTCGCCAGTAGTATTTCTCGCTGCCAAGGCCTGGTGCGACACCCTGACAGTGGCTTCGGTAGCATATTTCACACCAGTCAGCCCGGATACTGGCCGGCGCCGAGGGTTAGTCGGGTCGTCCAACAAACTAGTTTCTGATTGTGTGCGATTCATAGAGGCTTTCTTGGGAGATAACTCATTGCGACTATTAAGTTAATCTTAATTACATTAATCGCGATTAATTGTTTACTCGATAAATTAGTTGATTAAAAAATAATCAATTAATGCCAATCTCTGATTGGTGCGACAGTACGAGTATGTCGCCGTGAGATATATAGACTATCCATCCCTCTTTTATTAGTATAGTAGTAAAAGATGGGAAATCTATCTCGCAGCGACATACTGTCACACCAATCACATGCTAAGCGTGCAGGACAACGTAAGCGACGCCAGCTTTTGGCGTGTTGAATAAAACAGGATCTGACCTGCTACCGCGAACATCGAAGTTCGCAAATTTCTGGGATTTTTCTCTGTCACTCTAATGACGCCCGTTGGCACTCCAACTCTCTGTCACTACAGAGATCAATCTTCGAAATTTACGAACTTCGGTGTTCGCGGTAGCAGCAGGCCTAGAGAGTTCGGGACTACGGAATTTGGAAATCTTGGAAATCTCTGGATATGCAACTAAAGAGGGTTATATTGTGGAATAGTAGAAAAAACACTTTTGATTGATTGTAATCAAATTATAGTTTTATTTAGTTGAATAATACTTTTCTAATATGCTACTTATTACTATGCAAATTCACAGAACGGAAATAAAGGCTTTTTAATTTTTTAATTTGTTTTATATAATTTGCTTTCATCTTATTTGTAGTTCGGCTACAAAGTCTAAATAATCGAGCCAGCTACAGCCCTCTATGACTGAAGATGTAGTCTTAAAAGGTCAGAACGTATCAAACCAATGAGTTGTTAGGGATGTAAGGATTGCTATACAACTGCGAAAACGTATAATAATAAAATGTAGATGTAAGGAATATATGGAGACGACTCTATAAGTGCCACTTTTTTCAAAGTCGTCCTTCCCACGTTTTTTTTTTTTAATTTGGACATTTTAATATGATTTCCACCCAGCATTGCGAGTTTTTTCCAAGGGTTATCTTAACAAAAAAAGGTCGGGGAATGGGAAACAATTTTGAAAAAAATGGCCATAAGGTGTCCAACCATCATAATCATCAAAGTACTGATTTAGCAAAAATTGTAAATAATGATTGCAGTCTAAATTACTCTAACCATGGTGTTTTATCACTCAGAATAATTTAGTCTTTTAAATGTATTTTTTTTGTGGTTTATTTCGCAACGATATTTTGAGTAATGTATATTTAGACAAGTGATTTATTTTATTTATAGTTTAATTTCGTTCTTAATAAATTTATTATAAATTGGCAATTAAAAATACTAAAAAATACAACTTAGAAATAACATAAATTACTAAAATTAAATTTACACTCAATACACACACATAGCTTATCACATTACAACCCCGTCCCTTGCCGTTTCTGGTGCAAAAGTACCCATAACGCTGGCAGCATTTCCACGCTAGATAGCCAGGGATAACCTTTGCACCAGAAACGACTCAGCGGGGATCCTCTCCCTTTAGTCTGAGTCGGACCAATATCCTGCACAAACTGCTTCGCATCTCCACCCCAACAGCCCGCTGTCTCCACCGCTAATGGCACGAATATGTAGCCAGGTCCCAAGGGCGCGTACTTCTGCCGCTTCACCGCGGCTTGAGTCTCGGCAGCGGCTGCCGGCCACGCGAGATGTACGACCGATATGGGTCGTTCGTTTAAATAATTAAAAATAAAACTTGTGTTTATTTATATAACTTTACACTATACAAAACTCTTAAATATATGGAAAAATCAGTTACATTTACTGGAAGTTTATTAAAAACCTCACACAATCACCCATTACTTTTATCTTATTATATAAAGCCGACTGTGGATTAAATTTGTTACAAGTGGCGTTGCGAGTCTAACGATATCTAATTAGGGTGTGTAATTGTGTATGGATTATTCCGAATGTCAAAAAACGCCGGGTTATTTCGAAAGGAGACACTAACAGACGATATAGTTACGAGTGATCTTCCTGTGATTTTCGGAATTGGGTCAAAATTCTTTTCGTTGTCTTATTTTGTGTCCTTAAAAAACGTGACACAGTTGTGATTTTTGTATGAGATGATGTTTTGATTCTAATTTTTAATGTATGGATTAAAATCAAGCGTAAAAAAAATACAAGTGCACCGGATTTTTTTATACAGAGTGATTGGTAGTCCGATGCAAAGCTTTAAGGTGAAGTAAGTATAGATCATTTCGTTGTCTTGTTTCATACCACTCTGTCACGCTTTTAGTTGCTGTTTCGACTCAGTATACAGGGTGATTGGTAGTCCGATGCAAGGCTTTAAGGTGAAGTAAGTATAGACCATTTAAGCTATTGTTGTCTTTGACGAAGTCTGACTATTTTTTAATTAATTTTTTGGTGTTTTTGCCCAAAATACCCAAAATGAAAAATGAACTGCTAATTTTTGACCAAGTTAAGCGATAAACGTTCTATTTTGTGTTTTATTTCATTAAAGTAACGTGTAAACAGTCTAAGAAAATATAATAAAAGCTTCTGTTTTATAAAAGTTTTTTTACCTCAAATGAAAAAACGATAATTAGGCATGTTTTTAAAAAGGTTTGAACAAAAAAAATCACACTTTGTTTCTTTTAAATGGTGTTAAAAAGGGTATTTTAACATTTTCCATTTTGGATCATAAAATTCAAAATTATGTAAAAAAAACTTAAGCAAAAACAGAAGCTTTTATTATGTTTTCTTAGATTGTTTACACGTTACTTTAATTAAATAAAAAAAAAATTGTACGTTTATTGATTAACTTGGTCAAAAATTAGCAGTTCATTTTAAATCTTGGGTATTTTGGCTAAAAACACCAAAAAATGAATTTAAAAAAAATAGTCAGACTACGTCAAAGACAACAATAGCTTAAATGGTCCATACTTACTTCACCTTAAAGCTTTGCATCGGACTACCAATCACCCTGTATACTGAGTCGAAACAGCGACTAAAAGCGTGACAGAGTGGTATGAAACAAGACAACGAAAAGAATTTTGACCCAATTACACTACTTTCGGAATTATCCCAAGGCACCCTAATACACTCCTACGATAAAAAGAAAAATTAAAATTAAAAAACGATTTTTTTTTACATTCTAAGTTCATTGGTGTAGGTAACAATTAATGACTAAAAAAATAAAATACGCTTACTCAGATACGCTAAAAAGTTAAAAATTAAGGTAACAGTAGCAAGATGGCCCTTATTAGGATGTTGTAGTAAACTATGAACCCTTATAGTTTCTCCTTGTCTGTCTGTCTGTCTGCCTGTCCGCTTATAGCTCCTTGGTTGTTAGTATTAGAAATTAGCAATTTGGTATGCATTTGTTAATCACGACGAGAAAGTGGTGGAATGAAACATAGATAAATAAATTTAGGTTACCCTACTCGGAAAGTGGCGATGTTTTTTTCCTGTAATACTTTTTGTTGTTGAATGACCTATTCAATTAAAAAAAAATTTAATATACAGTTTTTTCTCAAGTCAATATTTTCCAAGATAACCGCTTATGGGTAAGGCCGCGGATTTTGACGAATTCGGAGCTTAAAATTTGTCTTGCTCATAAAAAAAACTGATAACATCTAGAGAACTCGGATCAATTTTAAAATATTCCCCTATGCTCAGTTACATGTAATCAAATGAAATAGCTATTTTAGCTCTTCTTACTTAAAATTAACAAATAAATATTTCTGCCAAAAACGTAACGAAAGTCGAGTAATTTTTTCGACTACGAGTACCTACTTAAAACCTTTTTTTTTATATTATTAGCTTGTCAGCATTAAATGTTTGTTTTTAAACCAAATTATAATGATAAACGATTGCTTCGTTCTTTAAGGACTTATGATATGTGAACAATTTTACTGTTTTCTTTCCCTTTACTTTTTGGGTCACCAATTCCAAACGTACATTACGATACTTTCGTAACTCTTTTTTAAGGTCATATTTAAGCCAATGTTGGTAGAAATTTGTTTATCGACACTAGCAACTCTTATTCTAGTAGGGCAACACCCCGACACCCATAAGCACACTCACTCCCAATAATTCGTTAACAAATGGTTGTCACAGTGCACGCGGCGAAAGTTTTAGCAAAAAACGTCTAAAGTGGTAGTGTGTTTTTCACGGTAAGTAGTGATTATTATTAAACGGCTGTTTTCTCATACGAAAGGGTTTAGTTTTAAACGTCAGTAGCATGTACTATTATGTTCAGATTGCAATTATTTACCAAGATAATCAACCTTTTTTCAAATATACGTTACACTTGTGTTACGAATACGTTAAAGCCTAACAACTTTCTATTTGACCCTGACACAGTGTCGCTACAAACAGTTTACCTATGGCAATAATGTGATGTCATGTCAGTAACCAATTGCAAAACATTTTCCAATGGAATACTATTCAATCCTTCGTCCTTTCTTTGGTTTAAAGATTTTATTGTATTTAAGACGATTTTTCTTGCTTCTATTGGTATCTTTTTCGGCATTTTTATGATGAAATCGTTTAAGTCGCGATATATTTTATTTTTGTTTACATCGGTGACATTCGATGACATTCAACGCCTGGCCTACTACCGCGAAAATCGAAATTCGTAAATTTCGAAGATGTTTCTCTGTCACTCAAACGAAGGCGTCATTAGAGTGAGAGAGACAAATCCTCGAAATTTACGAATTTCGATTTTTGCGGTAGGGCCGCTGATGTCAAACAGTAATCATTGCCAGTAAAATAAATTAGTGTCACTGAAAATCCGCAACATGGCGAGGGTCAAATAGTAAGTTGTTAGGCTTTACATTTTTACAAAACGTAACGTATTTTTATGTTACGTAACGAAAATATGTGGTAAAGGGAAGGGGACACAGAAATTTACTAATTTAAATGAGTTTTATTAGATTTTGATGATTTATTAGATGACAGCATACTGTAACAAGTGTTTGCGAAACAAATCAAATTATTTTGTTATTTAGGTATTTTGATTTGCGTTTTTAGAAGTAATCAGCTTTTTCCAGTGGGTATTTTACCCCCCTAGGGCTAATTAAATACAGTATAATTATCAACGCGTTTATTAGTGTTAATTAATAACAATTCATTTTCCATTTAAGCATTTATGGTGATTTATTTTTGTTTATTTAGTTCCAAAGATTATGGCATTAAAACATTTGTGAATGCTGTTAATTTAAGTAATTACTAAGTATGAGAAATTACATTATATGGGTTGATTATTATATTTGATTAAAACAAGTATTTAGTGATAAAAATATGTTTTTTTTTTACGAACTTTATTTAATCAGAGTTCATACCAGTATGAGCTGAGCTTTATAGTAATTTTCGTTGCGTTTTATGGTAACGTAACGTATTTTTTTTTATGTTATGTCTGTGTCACATTCGTCAAAATCCGCAGCCTTACCCTCATATAATAGTAGGCTTATAGAACACTTAAAAACAAAATGATTAGAAACATAATCGGCCTAGCCGTTGTTACCCTACACTGAGCATGGCCCGACATGCTCTTGTCCGGTTGTTTTCTTTATGAGTACCTACTACATTATGAACAGAGATCCGACAAATGTGCGTCATTGACCATTGTTCGTAAAAATATGGACATGACTCCAAAGTTGAATAAATGAATAACTAAATGAATAATTTCTTGAAATTTAATGGCGAAGCTTTAAGATGATTATTTACAAAGATTTTCATAGTTACCGGTTTCAAATAGGTAATTTTATGAAAATGATTAATTATTCATTCAATTTTGGAGTCATGTCCTTATTATTGCGAACAATGACGCAAATTTTTCGATCTCTGATTGTGAATGTCACGGTTTTTCATAATTTTATAATTATTTTATTGAAATAAATTATATACCCAATCTCTTCTCTAGTTGAATCGACACTATAATAGGACAAATTGATATTCTACATGTATCTAAGTACTCTGGCATTAAAATTATACTGTCAAGTAGACGGCTGACACTGGACATTTAATGCTACACATTTGATACGTTGTCTGTGCAATAAAAAAAAATAAAACATCGACAACCGTTTCAATTTTTTTAATAAAAAAGAAGGCATTTGAAAGCTTGGTATTCAGCCATCAACTTGATTTTTTGCGGTCACAGATAAAGTTATATGTATTCATCGGTGTAATGCCTCACATTTAACACCAGTCACATAATAGTACATTTCCTAACTAGTGCGGGAAAACTTTTTTTTTTCGAGGGTGAAAGTTGGAGCACGAGTGAGACGAGGGCGACAATCACCCGAGTTAAAAAAAGGTTTTTGCACGTGCAAGGGACGATTTTTTTCACAACAAGTGCGTCAAAATGAAAAATTACTACGCGCAAAGCGTGCGCAAAGTTCGTTTTTGCGCACTAGTTAGGAAAAATGCATTTCGACATAATGCTATGGAATGTATTAGATTTTGTTTCAATTACTGAAAATGGTCTTTGACTGCGTTATTATAATTTAATAAGTCTAGTTGATCTAGTCTAGTTCTATTAAGGTGCATTTAGACCAACGAGCATTCGCTCATTCTATCGCCCATTCTAGAGTTACGAAATCAACGAATTTCAACGAATCACGTTTTGTGTAAAGCGACCCCGAGAGAGTTCAACCCAAGAATTACAAAGAATTGTACAAAATCATAACTTCTATATCCATATTACAAGACCAACAAGATTAAATAGTTGTATCGATCAAATAATATCAAATATTCCATATGCTACAGGTGAAGTTGTTCCATTAGATCTCTCTGATCACAATACCGGCCAACTGCTTCGAATACCACATGTACCTGATAAGCATATTCCTCCTTTGTGCAAATTTAAAAAAAGAAGAGACTTCAATCGCTCCAATTTAGAAAAATTCTGTCAATGCCTAGAAAACCTATCGTGGCATGAAGTTTATTCTGAAACAGATGCAAATACAGCATTTGATAAGTTCCACGAGACGTTTACCCTACTGTTTAATTTATGCTTCCCATTTGTTCTAGTTAAATTAAAGAAATCAAGAGAAAGTGCAAAATGGATAACAGGCGGTTTAAGGACTGCCTTAAAAACAAAACGCCAGTTAAGATATTCATATTACAAAAATAAAACACCTGAAACTCAACTACACTACAATAGATACAAAAAACTACTTCAGAAATGTATTAATACCTCGAGACGAATAGAAAATAAAAAGCTATTAATTGTGCTAAAAATACTACAAAAGCTAGTTGGAACATCATAAAATAAGACATGGGGCAGTAAAAAAATACTAGAAAATATAATAAGAAGATGATTTTTAATGATGTCATGACTAAAAACTCCAAGAGTATAGCTAACAATTTCAATGATTTATTCATAAACAGCACTAATAAATCTACTACTTATTCTAACTTGACACAATATACTTATTCTCTTAATTGTAATCATGTCAGTATGTTTCTCACCCCTGTAGGTCCCGGGGAGGTATCTGAATTGATTCGAAATCTTAATAATACTCATTCTGTTGGTTATGACGATATTCCAACCGATATACTTAAATTAACTCATGAATTAATAGCTCCTGTGATGTCTTATTTAATCAATCTGTCATTTCAACAAGGCACTTTCCCAGACAAGCTAAAGTTATCGATTGTCAAACCTATATTTAAAAAAGGAGATAAGTTGAAAGCAGAAAATTACAGACCCATTACATTAATACCAATTTAACTAAAGTCCTAGAAAAAGCTATGCATACGAGGTTGATCGGTTTTATCAATAAATATAAGATATTGAGTATCCAGCAGCATGGCTTCCAAAAGGGGAAATCCACCACTTTAGCTGCGTTCAATGTTATTAATAAAATAATTAATAATGTAGACGAAGGAAAGAAAACAGTAGCAATATTTTTCGACATGAGCAGGGCTTTTGACCACGTTTCACATGACCTATTGCTAAAAAAATGTAATGAATATGGTTTGAGAGGCCTTGTACATGACTGGATAGAAAGTTATCTCAAAGATCGTTATCAAATGGTCGAAATTGCTGGTGTGAATGATCAAAAAATCGAAGACAGTTTTCGGTCAGAAACAAGACTTAATAAGGTGGGAGTACCGCAAGAGATCATCCTAGGACCTCTCCTCTTCCTGCTTTATGTTAATGACTTGCCATCGATTACTTATTATGATTGCACGTTATTTGCAGACGATATTTCGATAGTTATTCCTGATAATACTGATCTAATTTTTAATAATGTAATTAATGATACTATTGCTGACATAATAAAATGGTTAAAAGTCAACAACTTACAAGTAAATGTAGAGAAAACTAAATTTGTGCAATTTATCAACCAAAGGGGAAAAAAGGTTAAACTTACCGTAGCATACAATGATCACATGTTAGAAGAATGCGAAAGCACTACATTTCAAGAAATGTAGTGCTTTCGCATTCTTCTAACATGTGTGTGTTGGCCAAGGCCTAGTTCTTGATGATCATTGTAATTGGAAATTACACGTAGATAAGGTATGTTCTAAGATTAATAGATTTGCGAACGTCCTGTGGCGTCTAACAAGAGTAGCGGATAAAAAATCCGCCATAAGATCATATCATGGCTTTGTAGCGTCAAACTTGCGGTATGGATTATTATTATGGGGAAACTCTGTTCACATTCATCGTACCTTCGTAGCGCAAAAGCAATGCATAAGAGCCATTGCCAATATTTGTTCACGAACATCGTGCAAGGAATATTTTAGAAATTTAAAATTATTAACAGTAATTATTAACAGTACACTCAATGTATATCTATGAAGTATGCACCTTTGTTAAGCAATACAATGACATATTCAATAAGAAAAGTGATTTAACTAGTATCAATACTCGTTATCCGAACAGACTATACCACTAATTGGAGTTCGAGGCCAACGAAACTACGACAGATGCGTTTTTGTCAAATCTGTCAAAGTCTCTCATGTCATTGTCAAATAAAGTTTTCAGGTTTCGACAACCTTTTTGTTATTTAATTAATTTATTTAAAATAATTTCTAACAAAGACACGTAAATATCTAAAAACTTTTCTTTTCTCTTAACTAACATTGATTTGACAAAATTTTCTTGTAAAAAACTTAAAATGATAAGAGCCAACGTTTCAAAGCCTATTTTAAAAAGAAGTTGAATTACACATTAAATTATACATAATAACTACCTACCTGTACACATTCAAAAGCGTTGCAATTCCAACCATCAATGTTTATTATTTTTTGTACATACATATTAATGACAACTTGATTGTAACTAGCGACAGCTGGTTTCCCAATATGTATGGTGATGTAGATTTTGTAGTAACTTTTTTAAAGCTGGTCCCATAGTAAAACTTGGCTGTAATCATGAGTAGATCCAGAAAATATAATTTTGTATCATTGTGTTTTATAACATTTCACGCAGTATATTTCATTTGAAATTTAATTTTTGATGATGGGGTGTATAGCGAAACTAAACATGGCTAAACCAAGTGGGTCACCTTGTTAACTACCTACGGAAGAAAAGAAAACGTTAGATCTGTATGATAATTTAAATGGAGAACTATAGCACTGCCAAAAAAATTTGTAGGGCAAAGGAATTTTACGAATACGAAATGTGAACATAAAGCAGGCTACAATGTATTATTCTGCCATTTTCTAAACGTATGCAGAAATAGGGTTTTAATTTATGTGTAGTTAAATTGCTGTACCAAATGTTATTAACACCTGAGGTGATACCAGCGCAATACCAACTTTGTTACTAATAATTGCGGATAGTTAAGTTTTTATTAAAATATCTTATATTTATGTGAAAAAAGTAAATAATATTGTGTATACAAATTAAAGAATTAAAATTACCAATAAATAAGATATCTCAACGTCTGTTTTTAGAAAATAAGGATTTACTATTGTAAGAACATTTCATTGTTGTGGCAATATTTTCGTAGATTCTTTGGCCTCGAACTCCAATTAGTGGTTTAGTGCTCCAAAAAATGCACACAGCAATGAAAGGCAGAAATTGTTATGCCATGTGTGTTAAAATATACAATCATTTATCAGAACATTTTAAAGAACTGCCTATCAAAAAGCTTAGACATAAATTGTTCAATTGGCTCGCTGAAAAATGTTTCTATAGCACCACTGAATACTTGGCAATGACTGGTTCTGAAACTTGTTATTCAAATCAGTAGGTAGGGTGACATTATTTTTGCATGACTTGTTTAAGTTTAGATATATGGTTCTGTAAATACTAGCCTAAGATCTCTTATGTACTATATCTATTGCAAATAAAGATTTATGATTTATGTAACGAACGAATTTTGTAGAGTGGGGAATAGTAAGAACGAATCGTTTGGTCTAAATGCACCTTTAGACTCCGATAAATTGTGGTTTGAGTTTAGAAGAATTAAAAAGATGTAACAATCTTGTACGTTTCGATTCTCGATATTTTATTGATTTAGTAACTAATCAATAGCAAACAATAATTACCTACTTAAAATAACATATTAGAAATAACAAATACTTACCTTGTACTTGTTGTTGAATTGTATAAATATTTACATTAACATCTCAGCATATAAGTAATTCCTTAGAGAAAACTGATATGTTTGAAGCACTCTTTCCAATATACAGGGTGGTCCAAACCTTGACGTCAAAAAATTTTTTTTAGATTCCTCACGTCATGAGCTATCAGAATATACCCCATGTATATTAGCCGATTTTTTGTAGTTTTCGAGTTATGAATTTTTGAAATTTTTTTTTTGAAAAATTCTGGAAATAAGATATTTATAATTTAAAAAAAAAACTGTTGGGTTTTTTCACCAGTTTCTTTTTGTAAAAGTATTACAACAAATAAAGCATTTACTGATAAAAAAATTAGCGTCCTCACTTTGATACAAGTAGGATAAAAAAATACCAAATTCAAAATTTTACGCTAAAAACGCATCAAAATAGCATTAATGTACGTAAATAAAAAAAATTAAACATATCCCAAGGATTTTTGGTAATGTAAAGACTGCCCTAGGCCTTCAACCTTCGTAAAAGCAAAAAAAAAGTGATCCTTAATAATGAGGATTTTTCGGAGTAGTCGGTCAAATAAACTTAAAAAAAAACATCAAAATTTTTAATTTAAAAATAAAGTGAAATTCGTCTGTTTTGTTGTTCTTATCAATAAACAAAGACAGAAAATACCACGAAAACTCAATTTGTGTAGTTATTCAAGTCATTTTTTACTACTTCAAAATTTTAATTTTTTTAAAGTTTATTTGACCGACTACTCCGAAAAATCCTCATTATTAAGTATCACTTTTTTTGTGCTTTTACGAAAGTTTAAGGTCTAGGGCAGTCTTTACATTACCAGAAATCCTTGGGATATGTTTTATTTTTTTTATTTACGTACGTTAATGCTATTTTGATGCATTTTAACGTAAAATTTTGAATTTGGTATTTTTTATCCTACTTGTATCAAAGTGAGGACGCTAATTTATTTGTCAGTAAATGTTTAATTTGTAGTAATACTTTTACAAGAAGAAAATATTAAAAAAACCCAATAGTTTTTTTTTTATCAATAAATTTCTTCATTCAAGAATTTCTCAAAAAAAAAATTTCAAAAATTCATAACTCGAAAACTACAAAAAATCGGCTAACATACATGGGGTATATTCTGATAGCCCATGACGTAGGGAACCTAAAAAAAAATTTTTGACGTCAAGGTTTGGACCACCCTGTATTTTGAAATAGCTCAAAATGACTTATAAGTGGCCTGTACTAACACGTAACAATGAAATGATCTTATCCAACTGCACATAATATAACTCCTTTGCACATGCAACAAGATAAGGACACAATGTCCTTACGATTCATGATTTTTTATTGTTTAAAATAATGAATTACCCGCTATGTGTGTTAAACTAAGAAGACTATACTGTATAGACAAACAAAAGCGCCAACTTTATCCCCATCCCCAAAAATTATTCCAGGCGTTTTTAAGTCCGTCCCATGCAGCTTTGGCGAGCTTCTCAAGATCAGCTAGAAAATAAAAATAAAACTTAATTATTACATGTAAGTATACAGGGCGTCCCAAAGTTATGGGACATGAAGGGGAAGTACCTTAAATATCGTAGATAGTGTATTTTGCTGAAAGAAGACTATATGTTATTTTTTACACGACTGCCAAAAGGAGTATGTGTTCAGCCCCTATGTATGTTTCATATTTTCTTTAAACGAGCAGATCTTCGCGACCGCTTAACCGTTTTTAATGCTGTAAGGTATCATTAGAATCCTCATGACGTCGCGAGTAACATAGGATATGTGACGTCACGTTAAAACAATATGGCGTCCTATAAGTTCAATAAAGTCTGACCAAAAAAAAACAATGTTGAAAAAACCTATCGAGTTTGGTATCAAAATGAAGAACTTTGAACTGCAATTACGAATATCTATATAACTTAAATGTTTGTTACTTATTCTAGAAAATCCAGATTCATTAAAATACAATTAAAGCGGCAAAAATAATATGTCATCCAAATGATATGATTTGGGTATCAAATTAAAGCATTTTGTATGCAGATTATAAATATATATACAAGTTATAATTATGTTTAAATAATATATGTTTGAAAAGAAAACTCGAAATGTTCTACATCGCACTATTGAAATTTTTCTTCGAAGCTTAACACGTGACATGACTGTTACAGTTGACACATCTTCTTGACCGCTAAGTGTGTATGAAACATATACATTGTATAAAAGCGCTTGTGGTCAAGGGGTAAAATGCACGGCTGCTACGCAGCGGTCGTAGGTTCAATCCCCGGCTCGTACCGATGATTTTTTCAAATAAGTAATAACACTAATAATAACATTAATAACTTATGTACAATAGGTATATCATTTGATATACAGTACGTACCGGTCAAAAGTTTAACCCTCTGTATCATAGTGTTGCGTACAGGCAAACATACCATAAAACCCTTTATAAATTGTTCACTCCATGATTTTTTTTAGTATAAAAAGCAAAATTTCAAGATCTATTTAATATTAATTTTCCATAGAAACTGAACAATTTTTACATTATGGTAATATTTTGATGATGACATGACTGCCAAAAGCTGCCACAGCTGACTCAGTTGTCCGAACTGTTCGAAAGTAATGGTCAATTAAAAATAAATAGCTCAATAATCAGTCACTTATTAGTTGAAAAAAAGTGTCGACTTAAGTGTTAGAGAAATGATGATGATCCAAAGAGTCGATTTCGTATCAAAATCGTGGTGTGAACCTAAAATTTTGTCTAGTACTGTACACAAAGTGCTTTACGGTGTAGCAAAACATCGAGAGGGAACCTGCATATACCTGCGAAGAAATTCAAGGTTGTATGAGAAGTTCTGTTTAAAGACGTTTATTGACTCAAAATAAATAATTACATTTCACTTAATGAGTACAGGTATTTTTTTACAAATGTAGTGAGCGCCTACATGCACAACACATGTTACAATAAATAATAAAACAAAGTTATTACTAATAAAACTACGAGTAACTACTTATACTACGAAACTATAGAATATTTCACTCAAAACATAAACATGTTTTTTTTTCACTTTTGAAAAAAAAAAGATATGTGTATGGAAGGTATATTAATATTTTACGGGGCGGCACAGCACCGAGTGGTCGGCACCGGCCGGTTGCTAAGCTGGCGATAAGACATTGCGATTGTCAGGGGCCGTATTTAGATAATCGGAATTTCTGAAAGTATATGTGATTTTAATTTATTTTTAAAGATTGCTAAACTTGGTGAGTCTTTTATATTTTTGGGAAGATCGTTATATATCCGTACACCTTGGTATGTTAAGTTTTTATTACCGTAGTTTTTAGTCCGCGGAAAGGGTAGGGATAGATTGTTTGCACTTCGAAGATTTCTTTTACCACTTTCTTTGTTGGTTTTAAATGAGATTTGACAGTGTAATTCTTTGTGCAGTATGTTTCTTATTAGTATATTGGTATTGTTATAATATAGTTGATTTATGCTCATTAGCTTAGTTTCGGAATAAACTGTTGTTGTAGGTGTTAAATTATCAAAATGAAAGAGTTTTTTTATTAATTTGTTTTGGATTATTTGGATTTCTTTAAGAGTAGTTTTACAGGCACTGCCCCAAATTTCAATGAGATAGTTCAACCGAGATTTTATCAGTGAATTATATATATTACAGCGTACCTGGTGAGGAATTAAAGTAACAATGTTTCTAATGGAAGCCAGAATAGAAATCAACTTTAATTTAATTTGTTTTATGTGAGCAGTCTACGTAAGGCCATCGTCTAGTATAAG
This sequence comes from Thaumatotibia leucotreta, assembly GCA_025490895.1. Taxonomy (NCBI): domain Eukaryota; kingdom Metazoa; phylum Arthropoda; class Insecta; order Lepidoptera; family Tortricidae; genus Thaumatotibia; species Thaumatotibia leucotreta. The sequence goes on along the minus strand of JALPQI010001331.1, from coordinate 19,831 downwards.
ACCTAGGTATTTTTCTTGTGACGATTGTTTAATTAAGGTATTGTTAACGGTTAATGGGTTAAATGTTGGATATTTTTTATTTTTAGATTTGAATATCACGTATGATGTTTTAGAAGCGTTTATTGTGAGCAGGTTAAGCTGAAACCATGTATGTAATATTTCTAGATCTTCCTGTGCTGATTTAACGATGTCAGTTATTGAGTAGCCGTAATAGAAAATGCATGTGTCATCTGCATATAGGGATATATCACCATGTAGAGTAAGCGTACTTATGCTATTAATATAGATATTAAAGAGAAGTGGTCCTAATAACGATCCTTGAGGAATGCCACATGTTGTGAGTTTAGCTGTGCTTTGGTATTTACCAATCTTAACAACTTGGTAACGATTTGAAAGATAAGACATAAATATTTTATGGGCATTGCCCACTATCCCGAAGCTCGTGAGTTTATTAAGAAGTATAGGGTGACTTACAGTATCGAAAACCTTTTTTAGATCAATAAATATACCTAAGACTAAGTTTTTTGCATCAATTGACGATCTAATTTTGGTTATCAAATCTATAGTTGCTGATAATGTGCTTGATTTAGAGCGGAAACCGTACTGTCGTTCAAAAAGATACCCTATATTTGTTAGATAATCGTTAAGGCGGTTGTAATGAACCTTTTCGAACACTTTGGAAATTACCGGTAAGACAGATATTGGACGGTAATTGCCCGGTTCAGTTTTGGGACCCGATTTGTAGATTGGGCTGACTTTAGCACGTTTTAACTCTTCTGGAAAAATACCACTTGCTAAACATTCATTTATGCAGTTAGTTAGCTGTGGAACAATGTAATTTTTTATGCTTTTTATGCACTTTGTGCTAATGCCATCAAGGCCAACACTGCAGTTGCTATCCAAAGAACCAATTATTTTAGAAATTTCGTCTTCCGAGAATGGTATTAGATTAGATAACTGATCTGATGTTGATGGTGAGTAATCAAAAGTAGATATTAGGTTCTGGTTTTGTTGCGGTATTTGACGTGCCAAATCAAGACCTACATTTATAAAAAAATCGTTGAATATTTCACATACTGCATCGCCGTTGGTAACAATTACAGAATTACTTATTAATTTAGGAAGATTGCGTTCATGTTTTATTTTATTACACGACAGTTCATTTACTAAGGCCCATGTTTTTTTCGGATTATTCTTGAGATTAGAAAATTTTTCAGAATAGTATTTTTTCTTTGAGTATGCTATTAGTTTTGTAGTCTCATTTCTTTGTTTGATAAACGCTTCGCGGATATTAGTATTGTTTGGGTGAGATTTTAGTGATTTCCATAGTTGATTTCTATAGTTTAGGTTGTTAATGATTTCTTTGTTAATCCAATCGCTACGGGGTAAATTAAGAACTTAGGTTTTGGATACAGTACTTTTAACAATGCAATTTTTTATTGATGAATGTAAATCGCTGTAGCTGATATTTTGTGAGTCGAAATGATGAGCTTCAACTACGTTACATAGTGTTTTATAGTCGACCGCTTCGTATTTTATACTTTCTTTTCTTTCCATTTTTATTTTTATAACACATATTTGTACGTGGTCTGAAAGTGCTGAGTCCAATAGAGAAATTTCAAAATTATTGTCTGTAAGATTAGTCACAACGTGGTCGAGTATGCTATTTGTTGTTGCGGATTTTCGAGTTGAATAGTTTATGTCGATATTGTTAAGTATAGAAAATCCACATCCCTGCAACATATTCTTGTATTTATCTGTATTTCTATCTGGTGATAACAAATTCAAATTGAAGTCTCCAAGTATTACAGCTCGCCTTTTCCTCTGCAAGGTCAGTTCAAAGTCTTCCAAAAAACTGCTGTTCCTTGTATCTCCGGGTTTATATATTGCACCAATATCTAAGTTAAGTTTGTCAATATGTATCCATAGGTAGTTGTTGCCGTTTGTATAGGATTCTTCCAAAATATTATGTTTTAGATCATCATGAACAAAGATGGAAACTCCTCCGCCTCTGGCATCCGTTCTAAAATTTGAGTAGTGACAATAATTGGGGATTTGTATATTTGCTTTCTCTTCTTCCGACTTTATCCATGTCTCTGTTAATATTATTAAGTGCAATTTACTTGGCGTAGAGTGGATGATACATTTCAGTTCGTCGAGTTTTCCCGCCTTGACTATACTCCGTATATTAGTGTAAAAAATATTGAGCGATTTTTCACTCATATTAAGGTTTTCGTATGAGTTTGGTAGTTCATGTGTTACATTGGTATAGTCTTTAGTTTGAGTTTTGACATTGTGATCTTTTATGCCTTGGAGTTTTTTGGTTGCGAAATTGAAACTATTTTGGGAATACCTTTAATGTACTTTATGGTAATGTCGTTTTCCCCGTTTTCTTGCCTATTACTTAGCTCTTGACGAAGTTGTTTGAGGTGATTCTGCTGAGTAGGTGTTAGATCTGTGTAAATTTTAATGTCTTTGTTGTGTATTTTGTTCCTATTGCGAATCAATTGTTTCGGTACTTGCGGGCAATCATAGTAAACTTTCAAAGGCCGATTTTTAACAGGGTTAAATTTTCCCAAGCGTAGCACCTTTCGCGGGGCTGGCATGTTATCTATTACAGATCCGGTTAAACTTAGAACTGCGTTCTTGTCATGTTCCTGCTTTTCCTCGGCGCTGCCTTCTTCTAGTTCTGCTATCCCGTAGATTATCACATTTTTTGCTCTGTTTCCTCGCTCGCTGATCTCCCTGATTAGTGTTTCGTTGTCGTACGTGCCTCTACTTTGGATGTCGCAATAAGTACTGCTTTTCAGGGTATTGATATCATTCTGTAAGCTCTTGACTTTTTCGTCTGTTGTATTAGAATGCTGTTGAAGTTGTGAAATCTCTTTTTTAATTTCCTTGTTGTCGGCAACCAGATTGTCTGAAGTTTGTTGTAAACTATCTATTTTAGTTTTTATTTGGGACATATCTTCGCGCAATGTGTTTAAGAACTGGTTTTGACCTTCAGTGAAGGCCTCAAACAAATCTGTAATATCTTTTTTAAAGGACGATAGTTCACTTGTGCAAGTACAGTCCGGCCCTGGCGGCTGTTTACGTTTTCGTAGCGTTACTTGCATATCTACAGCGTCTGCACGTTGCAAATCCGAAAGGTCCGGTTGTGAACCGTATGAACATCCAGCGCCCTGCTTCTCATCACTCATTTTTAATAGTCTGATGTTATGGTTGTTTATTGTATGGACTTACGCACAGCGGTCGGCGTTAGAGGGAGTTGAAAAATAGCGACCGTCCTCTTTCCTCCAGGTGATTAGCGATTATCGCGCACTGTTGAATAGGCGTTACCACACTTTAATGGATTGTTTAAAATGAAGTTTAATGTAGTTCACACACAGTTCTATTTAGCTTGTTTATAGTTTATTGAATTTTAAATAATTTTTGTGACATGTCTAACCTGCGCAAGCGCTCTAGCATCCCAAGTATTGGGCCAGTGTTGCAAAAACAACGTACTCACAAATATCGGGGATTTCACTAATTTAGTTTCGATTGCAGTCGGGGAACCTCCATATATTTATATTTTCCGTAATGAAAGGTTCCCCGACTGCAATCGAAACTAAATATAGTAAGCAATAAGGCCAATAAGACAAGCGCCTATTATGTAGACACGCTCACAAGAATTAGTGAACTCTGAAGAAGGAATTATTTGTTACTTTTCAGTTCGCTTAAAACGGCAGTCGTATTTTTTAATTTTTTAATTATATTTTTTAATTTCAATTTAGTAATTCTGCATTGAAAGTTTTTCAAAAAATGACTTGCTTCAACCGGAAAATGAACCAAAAACAATTTTTTTTTTCGAATTTTGTCCACACTTTATTGTTTATTCTTTTAGTTTTAGATACGTACTATGTTTCTTAAGAAAAAAAAATATTTTTATCCATTCTTTCGAATGACATCATAAAATTACGATAAAAAAAATTAGGTGCGTAGGCTTAGAAAAAGCATTTTTTTTTGGATTTTTTTGAAAGCATATATTTAATTTTCAAAATAAAATAAAGTCTTCTTTCAGCAAAATATCCTATTTACGGTATTTAAGGTACTTCCCCTTCATGTCCCACAGTGGCGTGCGCTTCATATAGACAGAAAGACACTGTCTACCCTACTGGGATACTCTTATCTACCCGTTTTAATTCCATATTTCATAAAATAATATAAGTGCACAATCATTTAATCAATAAATATTTTTTAAGTATAAAATAGCTCCATCTATCGATTCTATCGGTAAATCGTCACTTTCGCTGATGTGCGAACATCGACGCGGAACTAGCGCCGCTACCGGCTTTTGACGGCTAAGACAGAAAACATTTGAGTCTGAAACGCGTTTATATGTGTGCGTCAGTGTGCCGCAGTTACGCATGTAGCGTAGTGTACTTTCCTATAAAAACGAGCACACTTTGATGCCAAGTAACGCACACTAACAGACACTTAGCCGCTGGCTTTCAGGCGAGAGTTTACGACGACGGCCGAAGATTCCCGAATGACCAATCCGAGCTCCGCAAGATTGCGGAGATAACGCGACTATTTTAAAAAATTGCTTTATTTATGGAGTGCCGTGCAAGTACAAGCATATATTATGTTTTTAGTCGCTTTTGCAAGATTGCTTGTTTACATTTTTTATTTTCTCGATTTCAACTTGATAACAATGATAACGTATGCCGTGCCGCGAAAAATGTTAGTGTTTGAAAAATGGATAACAATTTAAAATGTGATAGCTGTAGTGGTGGTGTGTAATGTACAAAAAATAATAATCAATGCTTTCTCAAAGCTTTCTTTTAACATAAAATAAATAAATTGTTGAAAAGGGCGGGGCTACGCCGGATCTGCAGTTAGTGAGAAACAACATTTTTGGTAAGTTACTTGCTTTTTAGGGTTGATGAATTTTTATTGCCACTAAGTATAACAACGAATACCAAAAAAAGGAATAAAATAAATATTTATTTTAACCCTTAATTCGATGCCGGGTAAAATACTAGACATCCAAAACACAAAAATCTACACAAGAAACCAAAACGCTGAAGCGAAAACTAAGCAGTGTAAGTGTATTGCATAATGATTATTATTCTGAAAGAAAATGTGTCGAGCCAACAGAAACGCTAGTTTGTCATAAATCGCCGCCAAGATACCCAATTGGGAAGGACACGTCGCCCGGCCTAACGTTAACAATTTTTTTTTTGCGTTTTTGTATGATAACGTATTGTTTAATTTGCACATCTATTTAACTAAATACTTGAAGTACATATTCCTGTTTCCTTGAAACTTCTAACACAGTTCATCAATGAGTTTATTACTTGCAAAGTAGAATGTCTAGTATTTTTCCCGTTGGCAACTACGCCATGTTTTATGTTGTTGTTGCTATGTCCAGTATTTTTCCCGTTGCCAATGATACGGTGTTTTAACTATGTCCAGTATTTTTCTCGTTGCCAATGTTGCCGTGCTTCATCAACACATTATAATTTCGAGTAAAACCACTCAAATGAAATGAAAATGGGACACTTTTTACGTAAAAACCAGTACTAAGTGACCTGCAATAACATCTATATCATAATATTGCTATAAGGCCATTTTTTACATACTACTCATAACGACGTAGGTACTAATAACGAAATAGATCTTCGCACTCAATGAGCTATTGCTGCCCAATATATCAAATAATTATTAATATATTTATATATTATTATTATGTAATGTATTTCTAATAAAGCTGTGTGATTTCAAGTCCAAAAAAAAGTTTCCTAGATGCCGAAAACTCAGACAAGGAAGATGCTGCACAGCAGTACAGAAAACAGCATATTTTCAGTGACTCCCAGTATTGATTTTTCATAGGAGCAACTTAATTTGCTCGGAGAAGAGTCTAACAAACATGTAAACAAAATTCAATCTGAAAAAAGTTTTGCTTCCCGTATGATAAGGACATCATTAGGACATCGCTGTTGATGATAAGCCAAGTAAACTAAGCCGCTCTAAATGCATTGATTTTACTAAATTGTGAACCTAAATCGTAGAACCTGTGAACTACAAATGGAAAAAAGATACACTGAAATTAAAGGCTGACAGAAGACCAGGTGAATTTATATGTACCATTTATAAAAACTTATATTATTCTATGTCAGCCTTGAAGTTCAGTGTCCCTTTTTTTTTCATTTGTAGTCCACAGGTTCTAAGATATTACTACTTACTTATTGAAATTATAAGTTTTTTAATAAGGATTTTGACATAAAATATCTTGTTTCATATAATATATGTAAAAAAAAATAAAAAATATAATAAACTAAATTAACCGTACAATTGGCAATGGCAAAAATACTGGACGTTCAAGCCCAATACCTATTCACTGCATAGTTGGCAACGTGCAACATACTTGACATATGATTTCTGAAAAACTATCGATAAGCGATTTTTTTTATTATTTTTCTGTAATTTAAAATCATATAAATAGGCATAAAAACTATAGTTTTATGTATTTTTTCAAAAAAAGTGTCGTTGTCGATTTAAGGGTTAAGGGGCCTCCTATACAATAAATGTGATTTTTTTTTGCCAATATTAAAGATAATTTTACGAAAACGAGTCCGATTCGCACTTGACCTTTTTTTTGCCTACCCTGTCTCAAAACTGTGTGCACGCCACTGATGTCCCATAACTTTTGTATAGTATATCAATAGCCCTAGTATAACTGATACGTGGCATTAATTCTCGGCTTTCTCCCGGCTACCCGTCTAGTTTTGCATGCAGTTAAAAAGAAATGGGTGTTTAGATAAGACATAATAGTAAGGTACAGTCCCGCACTACATAATTCTACTAGCAACGCAAGATTTTGGTTTCATTTTATGCTAATGACATAATGTTCATTTGTAAGATTCCGTAATAAACTAAGAACCCTTATATTTTGTCCATGTCAGTCTGTCCGTGTGCTTATCTGCAGCATAGCTCAATGACCGTTTGTACTTATTTGCAATTTGGTATAGGTAGGTATACACATACAGTCATACTCGCATTTAAGCCTGCCGACAAAGTAGTATAGTGAAATATTAAAAAAATTGGTACCTCACCTCCACGTAAAGTGGGGATGTTTTTTATATTTATTAATATCGTATACTTATACTAGTTATACTTCGTTTTTTTTAAGATTAGAATTATCTGTCAAACGGGTGAACAAAGAAGCAGTGGTCGTAAACCTTCCTTCTTCAATTTCGGCCGATACCACTGAATTTCTCGGAACTTATGTACATACCTACATATCATTTGATATTTATTTTACCGATAGCTGAACGCATAGTTTTCATATTTATTATTAATTTGTTGGCAAAACTGTATTTAAAAAAATTATAAGTGTTTTATAAGCAAGATGGCGGCAATTTCGAAAAAAGCTAAATATTGAAGGTTTTCGTTTAGTGTTTGGCGGTTTTTAACTAAGTATTTTTTATAAATTTGTAACTCATATCGTACCGATTTTACATTTACTGAATTTAATGAAGTTTACAGTCTAAAATTTAACAATATTTGCATATTTAATCTAGCTTACATTATGCACTCCCAGTACTTTTAAAAGACATGCATTTCAGGATTAAAACTATCGGTGTAAAAGCGGACACGGTGTCATAAAGACTGAGCAGATGACAATAGAAAGACAACCCTACCAATCGGCAACGTCGTTTAGTATTTTGTCGCCATTATGGGTGGCTTTAACCTGGGACGATCTAACGTAGTTTGAATTTGGTGACAAATTAGAAAATAAAACTCAGATGACAATGATGACATACTCTACATAGTTTTATTCATTGTCAGTGGAAGAGTCCGAGGACTCGGAACCACCAACGCTTATAATAAAATTTTCCACAGTACAAAATTTTCCAAAAACTTATTTTCTTTTAAAATGTTGTATACCGTAGCCAACGATATGCCAGCAGTCTCAGCAGCCTTTTTTACACTGTTCGATTTAGTGGGATATGATATTCCTTTCTATGGCACATTACTAACACTAATTTGTAAATATTCACCACCATCCGCTTTTCACTGGCAGTCAGAGGATTTTGCTTTTGCTTCTTTAGAGATGAAAAAACGTTAGCCGGAACCGGCTGCGACTTCATCAATTTTAAATGTGCACCAACAAACAAAATATCTAAATAGATCAACAATTAATAGGTAACGAAATTGAACAAAAACGATAACATCTATCTTTAAGTAAGTTAACAGCAATAGAAAACACAACCGACCCAACCGACAAATCGTGACAGTGACGTTTTAAAATTGTGTGAGAACTCTGCCTCTTTAGGTTTTTTAATGTAGAACCTTTCCATGAAGAATTCCAAACGAAATTTATTAAAATTCTTATCTTTTCATCTTAGAATATAAATGAACTAACATTATGTTTCTTATCAGTTCACAACACTAAGTAATGTATGTATTAATAGGGTATTGTCACTGTCACTTTTTAGGGTGAAGTTGTGCTTGTTAACTTGGGTGTTAATTAATTCGTATACTGTGTTTCACTCCACAAAAACTGTACTAAGTGCTTATTATAACTTGTGAAAGCTGTGTTTATGTTATCTGCAGAAAACACTAGGTGATTTTAGCAAAAACAGTGCAAAAGTTCAGTGACTGACATTAGGGGCAATCAAATTTATCTCCCTACCCTCACATTTTTTCCTAAATAGTGTTGCTAGTGCAAAAGTTTAAAATCAACCAAAAACAATGAGTGGTGGAAAAAGTAGTGTAAAATGCACAAACTGCAAAAAAATACCAAATGAAAAGAAAATCTCTGTTAATTGTGACTCATGCAAAAATCTTTATTGTGGTGACTGCCATGGCCTACCTATCACCAACTGAAGTTCGGGTACTTGAGCTGAAAACTGTTGCTCGGATCATGACGTTCTATTGTACAGATTGTCGATCAGTAATAGTTCAGCTTCCTAATATTATGAAGAAGCTAGATGCGCTTAACGAGGAAGTCCAAAAATTGCGCATGCGCCAGAGCATGCTTGCCACTGAGTCGGCGGTGCGAGAAATAGAAGAAAGGTCCAACCGGGCCACTAACATCATAATTTATGATGTTTCGGAATCTACGAGCGAAGACGCCAACGAAAGAAAAGACCATGACTTGCAGAAGACTACAAATATAATTACCACTGTCTCGAGCAAAGTAAGCTGTGTCGGCATAAAAATATTTCGACTTTGAGCCAAGGTCAGCAATCGTGGAACGCCTCGACCACTGAAGGTTGTCCTGCGTAGCAAGAGTGATGCGTTGGAAGTACTCAGGAACAAGAAGAAATTAGAGAAACCCTCGTCAATCAAGGCCGATCTTACACCTCTCCAACCAGAATATCTTCAGCACCTCAGAGAGGAGCTTAATAAGCGTATTAATGATGGTGAAGCAAATATTACAATCAAATATGTTCGGGGCCATCCTACAATAATAGAAGCCACACCAACAACGCCCGCCGCGGCAAAAAACCATTAAGAAAACCCAACAACAAACCAACAAATATTCCAACTGCAGTCGCACATATGCATGCCTCGGTTGGGAAATCACTACCTTCAATTTTTACTATAACCATACTTTACACAAATATTCAATCTGTTACTCCTAAAATGGATCTTCTTATTGCACGAGTAAGTATTCTAAAGCCTACTTTTATTATTATTACGGAAACTTGGCTCAAGCCGAACATACATGATTCTATGATAAAAATCCCCGGCTACAATCTATACAGAGATGACCGAATTGGTAAACGAAGTGGTGGAGTGGCCATATATGCCACAAACAAACTAAACTTTATAAAAACAAAACTGAACACTGATCACAACATGAAATTTGCCTCGGCTGAATGCCTCTTTTTGGATGTTAAAATTGGTAGCTGTGAGTTCCTATTATGTGAAATATACAGAGGACACGACTCGACGTTAGACCAAGATAATACCCTGCTCAGTAAGCTCAGCCAGGCTTCGGAATTGGATTCCTTAATTGTTATGGTAGACTTCAACTATGGTGGAATAAAATGGCCCCTAGAAAATTCTGGATATGTAACACCAATCGAAGATAATTTTGTGCAGTGGTACAAAAACATAAATCTCCTCCAATTGATTAGTAATCCTACCAGATTTCGTCAGGGAAATCAACCATCCTACCTAGATCTTGTGTTTACAAGTGACGAATTGTTAATTGCAAGTGTCAACCATCTATCTCCAATTGGCAAAAGCGATCATGTCTGTTTGACAGCTGAGATTCAGTTACAGTTGAAATAGTCTGGAGCCAAACAGCAACTTAGATATAATTATGCGAAAGCTGACTATGACAAGATGAACAATCACCTGAAACTTTCCTTACATCAAAGCATTGGATTTGCGGACAGCGTCGATGAACAGTACAATGAACTCCTAACAAAAGTTAATGAGGCTGTTGCTGAGTTTGTACCAAAACGTAAAGTGATGTGTAGCATTCCTGACAAACCGTGGATTACCAAGGAGACGCGGGATTTGATAAAACAAAAAGCAGCTCTCTGGAACAAATATCAAGATCAACTAACCGGCTTAGACAAATCATACCATGACTACCGAAAAGTAAACAACATGCTGACAAATCGTGCTAGAACGGTTCGTTTAAAATATGAAACGGAATTATTGGAAGCCGGGCCAAAAAGATTTTATTCTTATATACGTCAGCAATTAAACTCAAAAGTCAGTGTACCCTCCGTCACAATAGTCAAGGAAACATTCTATCTAGCGCGCCTGAAATAGCCGAGGCTTTTGCCGATCAGTTTGCAAATGTTTTCCAAGCGGAACCCCTTGGTCAGTTGCCCAATTTGGAACCAGGCCTTAGGATTGATGACTGTGTCTCGGACATAGCCTTTTCTCCGGACAGAATACAGCGAGTCATTAAGGAAGTGAAACAGGATTCCTCGCCGGGACCGGATGGCATCCCTGTCAAACTTTTGCAAAAATGCGACTCGATTGCTGGACCATTATCGACGATTATGCAGATGTCTTACGATACTGGAATCTTACCGAAACTGTGGAAAACGGCTAATGTGACTCCCATTTTCAAGAAAGGAAACAAGTTGGATCCATCAAATTACAGACCGATAAGCCTTACCAGTGTTGCTTGCAAGGCAATGGAAAAAGTAGTTGTTAAACACATTAGAGAATTCCTAGCGCAGCACAATGTCATAGGTGACCAGCAGCATGGCTTCTGTCCTCGACGATCATCTGTCTCTAATTTACTTTCCTGCCTCTCCTCGTGGACTGACAGCTTCAACGTGAGAGACCCTATCGACGTAATTTATCTAGATTATGAAAAGGCGTTTGATAAAGTGCCTACAACGAGGCTACTTTTAAAACTTGAACACCTAGGGATAAGAGGGAAGCTATTGCGTTGGATTGAAGCGTTCCTGCGGCATAGAACTCTCAAAGTGAGGGTGGGCGATTCAATGTCACTGCAAAGGGAAATTCACAGTGGAGTCCCACAGGGGTCAGTTCTCGGCCCTGTGCTATACATTATTTACACATTTGACCTGCCCCACTACTTGAACAGTAACAGCAGTATCTTTGCGGATGACACCAAATTATTTGCCAACCCTTTGCTCGATTATAATCAGCTACAAGAACAGACCTTAATAAAGTGTCGAACTGGTCTAAAGAGTGGCTCATAAACCTGAATTCTGCCAAATGCACTGTGCTCCATATAGGTAAAAACAACCCTCGTCTGACATATAATTTGGAGAACACCTCGTTGAGTGCTGTCAAGGCGCAAGTCGATCTGGGCGTTAAAATGACCGAGGATTTGAAATGGGAGGAGCACATAACTGCAATTGTAAAGAAGGCAAGGAGCTTTATCTACCTCATAAGAAAAGCGTTTGGACATTTGACGCCAGATATGATGCTTAAAATCCGCAAAACATATGTCAGACCTTTACTTGAGTATGCCTTTCAAGTGTGGAGCCCGTATTTTGTAAAGGATATTGATATGCTAGAGAAAGTTCAGCGCAGTTTTACTAAGATACCAAGAAAGCTAAAAAATAAATCATACGAGGAAAGACTGCAAGTGCTTAAGCTCACCACCTTGAAAGAGCGCAGAGAGTGTGGAGATCTGATTGAGACATTCAAAATACTAAACGGACACTATGACCTCAAAGACTTCCATGAGATATATGAACGCAACAAAAACACCCGTCTGAGGGGCCATTCACTAAAGCTAGTCACTCGCAGATCCCACAATAATCCGCATAAGCACTTTCTTAGCAACAGAGTTGTGAAAGCTTGGAACAAACTCCCAGATGAAGTTGTAGTGGCTAAAAGTGTCAATGAATTTAAAAATAAGCTAGATAAGCACATCCTAGATTCTACTCAGTAGTGATAGCCCTACCAAAGGAAACCGGATACAGGCTTTATCAGTTGTAATAACTGCCTGCCTGCTTAAGATATATAATAATAATAATAATAATAACCCCCCAAAGGGATCACCTTGTCGTGGTGGGCGGGCTTACGGGTTGGTGATACTACAAAGATAGGTCTAACATCTCGACCAGACCCCAATCAGGGAGATACATAAACTTTTGCCAATATCATCTAGGCACCCTTCCCTAACCAAGATCCCAGCTTTCCTATCCTTTCTTTTTCTTCCCATCTATTCTAGTTTAGTTCCTTCTTTAAAGTAGTCATGCAGTTACGTTCGAGAAGTCTACGGCCAGGGCCGCTGCCCGAGGGCGATCGTCGGGGCGCATCTGGAGCCGTTGCTGGATGCCACAGCATGCGATCCAACGGCGATGCGGAGTTGAGCAGGCGGGCTCCCATCGAACAATCTGTTACAGCCGGTCATCGTGAGCTGAGCAAGCGGGCCAGCGATGTCGAAGTTACAGCCGACTTAGACCTCCACAGCACGCACACTGATACCACACGTTCACACCCTCCGTCACCGAGTTCATCGCTCTACAGTTTGTTTCAATCACCTAGCTCGTCTCATCACTCTGACAATTATTGTCCTTCACCATCATCACTATCATCACCAACAACATCTTTGATGTCTGTAGATGTTGTGCAGGAGGCGCAAGCCATAAACCCTGCACCCACTACAAACATACCATGTACGCGAAAAAAGTGGACCGATGAAATGAACAGGTTTATTTGGCGTACCTATTTAGTAACCAGTAAATTAGGAACACTTCAACGTGGATACTTAGAACCACTACACAAACAATTTCTTGCAAGGATTCCAGAAATGGATGTATCGAGATAGAGAGTGGGAGACCAGCGTCGAGCTATACTGAGTCATAATTTATTATCACAGACTACATTAAATGAAATCCGGTCAGAGGTCAAGATATGCTTAGATTCTACAAACGGATCCCCTTGCCCTCCCTCACAAATTCTGCAAGCATCAGAGTATTTAAGCAATAAAAACACAGCAACCACTAGCCAAAGAATGACATGGACTCCGGATTTCAATAAATGTAACTGACAATCAGTAATAGGGGTTTGCTGACTCAGTTTTATATCTTTATACATTTTATCTTCTAAAAAGTGTACATCTCGAGACTTGATACATTTAGACGGGTTTTCAGGATCAATCAGTCTATAACCTTTTGATGCTTCGCAATATCCCACAAATACATACATTTTGCTCTTTGCATCCAATTTCTTACGTTTTTCTTTGGGAATCATTGCATAGGCAACACAGCCAAATACTTTCAAATTAGATAGGTTGACTTTATTACCGATGCCAGTTTCCTCATTCAGTGGTTGTAGATATCTCTTGACATTTATTGATGACTATTCTAGAATGACTTTTGGCTATTTCATTAAAAGCAAAGCTGAAGTATTGTCTGTATTTAAAACTTTTAAGAGCTTTGTGGAAAATCAAACTGATTTAAAGATAAAAGCATTACGTTCTGATAACGGCCTTGAATATGTGAATAAACAGTTCCAGATGTTTCTGAAAGAGCATGGCATCCAGCACCAGACAACCGTGCCTTATTCATCAGCTCAGAACGGGGTCGCGGAGAGATGCAACCGCACGACGATGCAGGCTGCACGCTGCATGCTGCAGGATGCTGGAATGGACAAGAGGTTTTGGGCCGAGGCGTTGAATACAGCAATACATATCAAGAATAAGTCACCAAGTAAGGCGGTAAGAGGCACCACACCTGAAGAACTATGGTCAGGTAATAAAGTCAACCTATCTAATTTGAAAGTATTTGGCTGTGTTGCCTATGCAATGATTCCCAAAGAAAAACGTAAGAAATTGGATGCAAAGAGCAAAATGTATGTATTTGTGGGATATTGCGAAGCATCAAAAGGTTATAGACTGATTGATCCTGAAAACCCGTCTAAATGTATCAAGTCTCGAGATGTACACTTTTTAGAAGATAAAATGTATAAAGATATAAAACTGAGTCAGCAAACCCCTATTACTGATTGTCAGTTACATTTAACTAGCGATGGCATGGATGAAACTCCTTTAAAATGTGATTCTTTGCCAGCTGATCCTGTTATGGAGTTGCCTGAAGTACCCGAAGTACCTCATGTGCTTGAAGTGCCAGAAGTACCTGATGTATTTGATATACCTGATGCACTCGGAGTACCTGATGTACTCGAAGTACCTGAAGAACATGAAGTACCTGATGTACCTGAAGTACCTGATGTACCTAAAGTACCTGATGTAACCAAAATACCAGAAGTACATAATGTTTCCGAAGTACTTGAAATATCCGAAAATGAGCTGAGCACATCTGGTATCAGTTATCAAGATGACCCAAATGATGTTACATGGGATCCTAATATGACTACGGATCGAGGTTCTAGTGAATATGACTCCGCTAATAGTGTTATTGCTATGACAGCTGCAAGTCAAGGTGCTGAACCAAAGACTATTCGTGAAGCGCTGTCAGGACCAGAAAAAGAATACTGGTGGGAAGCTATAGTAGATGAGTACAAGTCATTTGAAAAGAACAAAGCCTGGACATTGACATCATTACCTGCTGGAAAGAAAGCTGTAAAATGTAAGTGGATTTTCAAGAAGAAACTTGGATTAGAAGGTCAGTTACTTCGTTATAAAGCTAGACTCGTAGCTAAGGGTTTTACCCAGGAATATAGCATAGACTACAATGAGACCTATTCGCCTGTGGTAAGATACTCGACAATACGGACTTTACTTGCCCTGGCAGTCAACTTAGACATGAATGTTGACCACATGGATGTTAAGACAGCGTTTCTCAATGGTGACTAAAAGGAGACTGTCTATATGGAACAGCCAGATGGGTATAAAGTAAAAGGTAAAGAAAACTACGTGTTTAGACTTAACAAAGCAGTCTATGGACTGAAACAGGCATCGAAGGCCTGGTATGACAAAATTGATAATGCCCTGAAGGTTCTCAGTTCAGTTTGTTTATGTTCCAACAAAATGATTATGAAATGCTATTTTGAGGTAACTGACATTGAAACCGACATGACAGCATACAGAAAAAAATTACATGAAAGATTCATATCACATTTCCCACACCTCTCACATTTATCAGAGCAACGAATTGCTGACCAACGGAGAGTGATAGTAAACAATAAGATGCTAAGTCGTACCAAAATAGAGTCAATTAAGAACCAAATTAGATCCGAACTATCAACTTCCAACTCCCTGACAATCCTAAATTCATTACCACCCGAAAACCAAAAAATATCAGATAGACCCACAATTAATATTTCCACTCGTAACTCTTTTGACGACTTAGATTCTGTACACCTGGAGGATACGGAGGTTACTCAATCTTCTCGTAGTACTGAAATAGATTCGCAAACACAACCTTCCCCAACCACACACACTAAACCTAGGATAATTCAAAAGCATCAACGCCAGAGCACTATAATTATAGACGAACAAGAAATTCAGAAACTGTTTAAAATAAACCTAAACAAATTCAATGAGATACACCCGACAACAAGACCACATATCCCCAAGCTAAAGATGTCCCGAAAGCTAACATTGATAGTAGATTACCTAGACAAACATATAATCCCCCAACATGTATCACCTGAAATAGATTTTAACTTACTTCAGAATATCATTTACACTTCAGCATACACAACGGCTGTATGTTTAGGCATGAAACTTGACACAACCGCCACTAGTGGTAAAAAACAAAAACCTAAAAAACCAAATTGGCAATTAAGATTGGAATCTAAAATTAGTAAATATAGAGCCGATATAGGACGCCTAACACAGTATATCAGAGGAAATAGAAGCAGAAAGATACTTTTAGCAGTAGAAACCATAAAAAAACATTTACCATACGCATGCAACATTTGAAAACCCTAACACTGAACCCGAGCACTTTAATGCAGCATCGAGCAGACTCAAAAGATACTTAACATGTACGAAACGAAAAATACAAAATGCACAGTTCACAAACAATGAAAGCGGGTTTTACAGACACATATCGACAGCACCAGAAACAAAGCAAAGTTTACCAGGTAATACTCAAACGCCTTCTACAGACTCTCTACGTCAATACTGGGCAGACATATGGGAACGACCGGTCCTACATAACGAAGATGCAGCTTGGATCAATGAAAGTACGAACAATTCACCGGTCATACCAATGATGAAATTAGAGAACATCGATATAGAAACATTTATACGGGTAATTAAACGCAATTGGAAGTCTCCTGGTACTGACAATATACACAACTTTTGGTATAAGAAGCTTACTTGTACACATCCATTTATCCATAATTTTCTTAACCAATTTATAAAATCTCCTGAAACAATGTCATCTTATATAACTCAAGGCCGCACGATTTTACTATATAAAAACAATGATACTTCAAACCCTGCTAACTATCGACCAATTACCTGCCTCCAAATAATTTATAAAATTTTAACCGCATGCATTAGCGAAACTATCTATAGTCATCTATCACAACATAATATCCTTAAAGAGCAGCAAAAGGGCTGCAGGAAACATAGCCAAGGATGTAAAGATCAATTAATAATAGACTCAGTAGTGATGAAACAAGCCATGAGAAATAAGCGAAACATACACTCCATGTACATTGATTACAGAAAGGCCTTCGATTCAGTACCCCATAGTTGGCTTGTATATATATTACACCGTTACAAAATTCACCCAACTATAGTTGATTTCCTTCAAACTACCATGCACAGTTGGCAGACATCTCTCACTCTAAAGCAAGAAGGAACAATACTGACCACGGAACCAATTAGTATTAAGAGAGGAATTTTTCAAGGAGATGCTTTAAGCCCGCTTTGGTTCTGTATGGCATTAAACCCCCTATCTGAATTGCTCGACCAAGTTGACGCAGGTTTTAAACTAAAACACAACAATACACACCACAGACTGTCACACCTTATGTATGTTGATGACATAAAGCTTTTCGGGGAAACTATCACAGAACTGTTCCAACTAGCTGACATTACACAAAATTTCTCTACAGATATAGGCATGCAGTTTGGAGTAGATAAGTGCAAAATACATTCAATCCATAGAGGTATAATCCAAAATAACACTTACACTTTAGATACTGGAGAACAAATTGAGCATATGGCTGAAGAGGACACATATAAATACTTAGGTTTTCAACAATCAAGACAGATTAATCAAAAACAGACAAAACTTGATCTCACTTGAAAATTTAGACATAGAATTACCATAATCCTCAAGTCACACCTGAACTCACGTAACACTATTAAAGCTATAAATACTTTTGCAATCCCGGTCTTAACATATTCATTTGGTATAATAAACTGGTCACAAACAGACTTGAAAAATCTCCAACGCACAATTAATATAAATCTGACAAAATACAGAAAACACCACCCAAAATCTTGCACACAAAGATTGACTCTACCACGGCACGAAGGAGGGAGAGGTTTAATAGATTTAACAAATTTACACAATAAACAAATAACTACACTACGACGATATTTCTACACCAAAACCGAACAATCACCTTTACACAGCTATACAGTCGAAATAGATAACCGTTATACGCCCCTTAATCTACACGACAAAAATACCCAAAGTAACGAGAAGATACTAAGTCCACATCAAAAAATATCCGAATGGGCCCAGAAAGCACTTCATGGTAGACACAATGCTGATCTTGGCCAAGCATACGTAGATAAGGAATCTTCAAATATCTGGTTGAAAAGAGGAGAATTGTTCCCGGAAACCGAAGCCTTTATGATGGCAATACAAGACCAAGTCATAGCCACTCGTAACTATAGGAAACACATAACAAAAGACTTAGACCGACCGACAGACACATGCCGACATTGTAATAGTGCCCCTGAAACCATCCAGCATATAACCGGTGCATGTAAAGCCATTGTTCAAACAGACTACAAACATCGTCATGATCAGGTTGCATCCATAGTCCATCAGCATTTAGCACACAAATATAAATTCACCGAAACACAGCAGCCTTATTATAAATATAAACCATTTACTGTACATGAAAACCGTAACTATAAACTGTATTGGGACAGGACAATCATGACAGACAAAACAATCCACTTCAATAGACCCGACATTACACTGTTTGATAAAGACAAAATCATCAATATAGCCATACCAAACACACATAATCTTCAATCAACGATTAACGACAAACTGACAAAATACAAGGACCTAGACATAGAACTCAAACGCCAATGGCATGCAAATACAGTCCATATAGTACCCATAGTAATTTCTACAACCGGAGTTATCCCTAAAACATTGAATAATAGCCTAAAAACATTACAAATACCAGCTCATATCACAGGTACTCTACAAAAAGCTATAATTCTGAATACATGCCGCATTACCAGGAAATTTTTGACATCATCTACAATAACTGAAACTTCGTAACTGATATGATATTCCAATCAGGACAGGAATATAACGCATGTGTATTAACGCGTTATACTATATATATATTTATAATGCTTGGCCATGGCCCGCATAATGAATAAACCACCCTTAAAAAGGAGATAATACGTATAAAATAATAATAATAAACTACCGACCCATCACGTGCTTGCCTACACTCTACAAGCTCCTTACATCCATTTTGAGAGCCAAAATTAACACGCACATTGTTGCGAACAATGTTCTGGCCTCTGCTTAAAATGGATGTAGGGTTGGGTCCCGTGGTACTAAAGAGCTCCTCCTCATCGACATGACTATTTGCCAGCAAGTCCGGCGTAACAGAGAGGCCCTCTCCGCTGCTTGGATTGACTACAAGAAGGCCTATGATTCGGTGGCTCATTCATGGTTGGGAAGGGTCTTGGAGCTGTATAAAGTTGATGCGGCTTTAAGATCCTTTCTCGGCGCGTGTATGGGGCAGTGGATCACAGTCCTTCGTCAACCAGGAGGCGGAGAT
The DNA here is from genome assembly GCA_025490895.1 of Thaumatotibia leucotreta. Taxonomy (NCBI): domain Eukaryota; kingdom Metazoa; phylum Arthropoda; class Insecta; order Lepidoptera; family Tortricidae; genus Thaumatotibia; species Thaumatotibia leucotreta. The sequence continues at coordinate 415 of JALPQI010001331.1, read as the reverse complement.
GACCCCTCTGGCCCGCAGGACTTCATAAGGATCGAGCGAGGAATATTCCAGGGTGACAGTCTGAGTCTCTTATGGTTTTTCCTAGCTCTGAATCCCCTCAGCACCCTGCTGAAGAATTCAGGACTAGGTTGCCGGCTTCGGAGAGAGGGTGAAGTAATTTCTCACCTTCTGTATATGGATGATCTCAAATTATTTGCGCCAAATAGCCAAGATTTGTTGGAACTACTGCGAACCACAGAAGTTTTCAGTAGTGCCATCAATATGGAGTTTGGTGTCGATAAGTGTGCGGTTATGCATGTGCAGCGGGGGAAAGTAGTAAATTCAACAAATTTACAACTTTCTGAGACAATGTCGTTCAGATCTATCTCGGAAGCAGAAACCTATAAATACCTTGGTATGTCACAGTCTTTGGGTA